>JXTC01000281.1:232802-253403 GCA_002914845.1 Trema orientale
CATTGAAAGCGAGAGGAATGGGAATGGTTCTTATGAATAATGCTTTTTGTTGCTGCTGTTGTTGTTGTTAAACACTATGAGTAATACTGTAAAACTTACTGCACGTGTTTGTGATAAAGCTCAAATCTTCACCCTTTGACATAGTATTATAGATATCATATAACCAATATACTTGCTATAATCAATGGGTATAAGAAAGCTGTGGTTTAATTGTGACAAGTGATCTTTCTTATGTGTTTTCTTTGCTGCATCATTAGGTAAATACGATTTTGACATGACCTACACATAATTAAGACTAGAGAATAATAGTAGTTCAAAAAGAGGCCTAATTAGGCATGTAAATAGATAAAAAAGAGAAAAATACAAGAAAAATTTAGGTGGATGACCAATATTTTAAATTTGATTAAGTAGATGTCTACTTTTTAAATTTTATAACTAAATGTCCAGGTATATACACTTTTACATTTGGTAGATAAGCATATCTACCAATTTTAGTTACTGTGCTGAAATGTACTAGGTATATACTTTTTTATACTTGGTATATAAATATATATACCAGACATTTTGCTATAACATTTGACAAAGGGACATTTACTTAAATTGGGACCAAAATTTGGTCATATTTCTATATGGCCCAAAATACAAATACAGACACTATTATTAATCGTAATTAGGTCAGATGTCATAACTATTAATTTTAGTTTAGCTATGCTTTCACGGTATGAAAAAGTAACCAAAATTTAAAATTTTACTTTTCCACACTTTTTGAACTTTCTTTAATAACAAGATTGGTCCTTACAATAGACTAAATTAAAATTTCTTTTCCTACCTAGTAGTTTTAGGAATCTAGCTATTTCGATCTTCAATTTTATGTCTTTTTAACAAAAACTCACCCAATATATAAAGAGTTTTTGATAATATTTATACTATTTTTAAGAAAGGATGAACTATTTTATAGGATTCGAAGGTTTACACATTCATTTGCTTTTTTTAATTTCTTTTCTCATTAAGTATTTGGACTTTCAAACTTATTCTAAGGAATTTAGAATTCTTGACTTGTTTATCCTATCTAATTCCTAACCCAAATTAAGACATCAAGAAAACTTTAAAGAAAAGAAAAGAGTAAGCCAAGCAAAACTTATCAGGATTGAACACATTACTAATTTATGACTATGAAAGTCTTGAACAATTATTATTTGATTTCTTAGACTTGTATATATGGTATGGGTTGATCTAGAAAATTTTTGCTTATATGTATAATGGTCAAAATATATGAAAGCTGCTAATACTAAAGAGTTACATATAAAAATGTACAGGTACATATATATTTTATTTATTTTTGAATGATAATGAAAGTATCCCCTTAATTTTGATGAAATGCTCAATATACTCTTCGATTTTCATAAATCCTAAAATATCCCATCAGATTTACAAATTAATACAAAGTTCACCATTCTGTCTTATCGAGTCAAAATTGACATACAAAAAGGCACAATTATTCTCCCCTAAACTTATAATCAAACGAATATAACTAAAAAAATAACAAATAATATTGAATGGACAAAAAAAATGACTAAGAATAAGTAGATTTATGAATTAAAAGTCTTATATAATTTTTCCAAAGAATTTTTTTTAACAAATTAATCATTTCTAGGTAAGGGTATTTTAGTCATTTAAAAAAAATTATTTAAGTATTAGACCAAATTATATAGAAGGATGAAATTTGTACTAATTTATTAATATGAGGGGATATTTTTTTTATTTATGAAAACTATACGTATAAATTGAGCATTTCTTCAAAATAGATGTTTTTGTGATTATTATGTTATTAAAACAGATATTTTTGTGACACACAAAAAGGCAAAATTACTCTCCTCTAAACTTATATTCAAACAAATATAACTTAAGAAACAACAAATAATATTGAATGAAAGGTAAAAAAATGATTAAGAATAAGTCGATTTATGAATTAAAAGTCATATAATTTTTCCCAAGAATTTTTTTTTAACAAATTAATTGTGTCTAGGTAAGGGTAATTTAGTCATTTAAAAAAAATTTACTCAAGTTTTAGACTAAAAGGGTGAAATTTGTGCTAATTTAATAATATAAAGGGATATTTTTATTATTTATGAAAATTGTGAGTATAAATTAAGCATTCCTTCAAAAAAGATGTTTTTGTGATTATTATTTTATTATTTTTTAGGGTAGGTGAATATATATTTATGTTTGTTAGTAATGCCAGTGATACCAATTTCTTACACCACATGAGGTGACATTTATTTCAACAACTTCTTTTTTGAAATTGAGACCACACCATTTAAAATTATGTGGTTAAAAATGATGCCACATTATTAAAGATTTGGTGCAAGATTTAGGTGTTCCAATCTTTACCCTTATGTTTATGCTCCTTCTCATTGTTTTTTTTTTTTTGGAATAAATACTTATTTCAATTTGGAATATTTTGTCGCTCTTTCATATTATATTTATAGCGAAAAAAATGAACTAAAATAAAGTTTACAAAAACTATGGCTATATATGAAAGGTGTTCTAGAGACCGAGTGAAAAAAAAAAAAACAAAAAGAGAAAGGTGTTCACATTGAAATCTTTTGAGAAGTTTGAAATTATAATCCTTATATATACATTGTAAATTGAAGCTTTTTGCTTCAATTAATGATATTCCCTTGAAGAGCCCGTTTATATATATATATATAAAGATTAGTCCTTCCTACATTTCAAAAAAAAAAAAAAAAAAGATTGGTCCTTACTATAGACTAAATTAATATTGCTTCTCCTACCTAGTAGTTTTGGGAATCTAGCTATTTCGATCTTCAATTTTATGTCTTTATACAAACACTCACCCAATATATAAAGAGGTTTCATAATATTTATACTATTTTTAAGAAATTAAGGATGGACTATTTTATGGGATTCAAAGGTTTATACAAGTATCAATGTTTATTTCCTTTGCTTTTTTAATTTCTTTTCTCATTAGGTATTCGGACTTTCAAACTTATTATAAGGGATTTAGAATTCTTGACTTGTTTATCCTACCTCATTCCTAACCCAAATTATGGCATCAAGAAAAATTTAAAGAAGAGAAAAGAATAAGCCAAATCAAACTTATCAGGATTGAACATATTACTAATTTATGACTATGAAAATCTTGAAAAATTATTATTTAATTTCTTAGACTTGTACATATGGTATGGGTTGATCTAGAAAATATGTGCTTCTATGTATAATGGTCAAAATATATAAAAGCTGCTAATACTAAAGGTTGATCTAGAAAATATGTGCTTATATGTATAATGGTCAAAATATATGAAAGCTGCTAATACTAAAGAGTTGCATATAAAAATGTACAAGTACATATATATTTTATTTATTTTCGGATGACAATGAAAGTATCCCCTTAATTTTGATTGAATGCTTAATATATCTTTTCGATTTTTATAAATCCTAAAAATAACCTATCAGATTTATAAATTAATACAAAGTTCACCAATCTGTCTTATTGAGTCAAAATTGACATACAAAAAGGCACAATTATTCTCCCCTAAACTTATAATCAAACGAATATAACTAAAAACATAACAAGTAATGTTGAATGGAACAAAAAAAATAATTAAGAATAAGTAGATTTATGAATTAAAAGTCTTATATAATTTTTCTAAAGAATTTTTTTTAACAAGTTAATCATTTCTAGGTAAGGATATTTTAGTCATTTAAAAAAAATTATTCAAGTTTTAGACCAAATTATACAGAAGGATGAAATTTGTACTAATTTATTAATATGAGGGTCTACGTTTCGACCAAAAAAAAAATATTAATATGAGGGGATATATTTCTTTTATTTATGAAAACTGTACGTATAAATTGAGCATTTCTTTAAAACAGATGTTTTTGTGATTATTATGTTATCAAGTTTTAGGGTGAATATATATATATATATATATAGGTTGCCAATCCGGTAGGTATTTTTTTTTTTTTACCTATGTGTAGGTATTTATTTTCTAGCCGTTGGATCATCATCTAACAATGATCTAACGGCTAAAATGAGATGCATGAAAAGACGTGCATCATTAATACTTTTTCTCTCTCCTACTTTTTAATATAAAAAAATGTGCAAAAATTTTTTTCATTGGCCCAATTGATACCTATGCATAGGTAAAAAAAAAAAATACCTACTGGATTGGTACCATATATATATATGTTTGTGAGTAATGTTAGGAACACAAATATCTTAAGCCGAAAACTTACACATTTAGAGTGACATTTATTTCATCAACTTCTATTTTAAAGGTGGGACCACATTATTTAAAGTTATCTGACCCAAAATGATATCATATTAATAGTCTAAATTTTTTGTGCAAGATTTTGATGTCCTATTGTTTTATTTATTTTTTTTTTTGAAATAATGCTCGTTTCAATTTCGAATATTTTGTCACTCTGTCATATTATAGGAAAAAAATAAACTAAATAAATTTGACAAAAACTATGGCTGTATATGTAACGTGTTCTAGAGACCGAAGAAAAAAAAAAGGTTGTTCTAGAGAGTCAACGCAGCGTGCTATACCGGTATGGCGACGACGAAAAATTCAAGACGAGATTACCCAGAAAGAAAGGAGATTCCTTGCTCTACGAAGAAAATTCAAACACCATAATTTTGTTTATATTTATATCATATATATGATTAAACAAGCCCACCAGAAGTTTTTGACAAAAGAATTTGTACAACCGTATTAGTCTATCTTTCCTAACCCAAGCTAAGCTTCAACATTCTCGTGCATCTTTCTTCAGGACATAGAATACACATAACACCTTTTCATGGTCGTTAAAGTTCATAAATTCTAGGATAGTTTGGATTGATGACAACCATTCTTCAGCCACCAAAGGATCCGTCGATCCTTTAAACTTAGCAGGACGCACCTTTCTGAAGCGTTCATAAAGTGGTTCTTGGCGTTCCACACGTCGATCAGGTATAATAGGTTCTGGTTGTGGTACTGGTTCTTCCAGTTGAAGCAATGGTTCTTCATCATCAGCTTGAGGTTCCACATTTTCTTGTCGTTGTTGCCTTAGTTGCTCACGAAGGTTTCTCATCTCCTCTTCTTGAGCTTGGAGTCGTTGTTGCAAGTTAGCCATAAGATTACTTAGGTTGGGTGCTTCAGATGCATTTATTGGGTTGACTCATGGTCTTCCGCTCCCTCTTACCATTTTTGTTTTTTTTTTGGTTTTTAATGATTCCTATTAATTCAGAGTATAATTTTTTATTAGTTATCTCAACTTTGATTATGCAAAAAGGGATTAAGTAATAACAAGTACATTGTTTTATAATGATATAATTTCATTAACTAAAATACAAGGTAAAATCATACAAATGAAATCCAGCCTATTACATGCATGATCTCTCATATTATTGTTCTAGGGTTCGTTGAGGTTTTCCTCATAATCCTCTTCTGGATCTTCCTCAGAGTCTTCTTCATCGTTATCAACACGTCCTTGCCCAGTGGGCATAGTTCTCTTCGCATCTATTCACGGTCGTATCCTCCTTTATTCTTGCTCTGGGTCTCCTTGTTGGGAATGTGTTCTCGTGGTGTTTCCGCGAGATGATCCTTCAGCCATACTCTGTTCCATTTCCCTTTGATATATCTCTTCCACATGGATAGCCTCTGAGCTAATGCATTGCAGATTCATATCAAAAAGAAGGCTCCACATGTGTCTTCGGATATGACTTGGAATCCCATTCCAATAGGTCATAATTAGGATACTATTAGGCCACCTCGGAGGGAATATGTGAACTATTTCCTCAGAAAAGCGGATGTTATATTCTTCCATAGATTCGCCTGGTCAGGATTCCTATCTGTTTCTCACAAAGTCAAAAGCTCGTTCTTGTAATTGGGTCTCTGCTGTCGGGATCTCTATTGGATTGTTATGATATTCTATTTGTGAAAAACGTGCTATAATTATTCTACCGAATGTTTCCCAGCTCATATTTTCTGCGTTGTGTCCTGATGCTCGCCACCATGCCCGAGCATTATTTCGCAGTTGCATGACTACAAGAGTGGTCCATTCGTACTCCCGGATATGACATGCTCACAAAAGTTATTCCGTTTCGTGAAGCCAATTCCCTAACGCTTCTGATGTAGATTCTTCAAGGTAGTATGGTGGTCGTTCTGCTCTAAAGCCAGCCACCGCTGCGGCTCCAAAAAGTTGATCTTGGGTCTCTCGGTCCATTGGAATGTCGATTATCGGGGCGTCCATTACTACTACATAATACATTCTTAAGATTAAATAACATACTAAGCAAAAATTCTACTTACTTGAGTTGTCTGAAACGTTGCGGAGGGATGCGAGGTAGGATGGCAGGATACCGCTCTGATACGAACTATAACGGCCCGAATTTTCGGACCGTTAACTTCTTACATTCGTAGCTTACTCATAAAAAAAAGAAACTTAGATACTAAAAATTCATGACAATTTTTTTCTTTAAATATACTTTTATTTCTTTTTAAGAGATTGATTATTCGTAACTAACCATTTACTTAATCTGATAATTTTGAGAACAAGTAAAATACTTTTGAATAGTTAAGTAACCTTTGTTTAAATTTGGTTATAAAATTTTTTTTTATTTAGGGTAATTTAAATAATGCACAACCATAAAGGGCTCTCAGTTGAGGAGGGGGATCACATACGGACCACTTAAGTCCCAAGCTCTGCTTAGACAGTTTAGGTCCTTTTGACAGAACTCCTTGAGTTTTATATTTATTCAAATCAAAATATTTTCTCTTTTAGATCTTTTGAAAATCATTCGTTTGAGCTCTATTCAATTGGAATACATTTTCAAGTTCGACTTAATAAAACCATGCATTGTAAAATAAAATGTCAAGTTATAAATATGTTTTCAAACAACATCACGCTTACATAATTAAAATAATTTATTTCATAATAAGAACTTAGGCGGAAGTAATTTCATAGCGGTATTCCATTGCCCGTGCCTCGCATTCATCCCGGCCTTAATTTTAGCTAACCCATCAATCAAATCAAAGGTTTCTTTCCTTTGGTACCTATAACATAGATACTCATAAAACGTGAGCTTTCGCTCTGCAAGTACAATATAATTCTCACAAAACATTTTATTTATAACAAACAATCTTTTATTGAAAGTCTGGTTATGTTGTTTTATAAAATCATTACTTTAAGCTTCATTATAAGATATTGTATTATTTTATCTCATTCTTTATTACAAAGTCTTTTATCTTCTTTATGGGCTCTGGTGTACGTACCGAGTGCGCACTATCCAATGGGGAAACAGGGGAGCTACCCAACTAAAAATACCCACGGTCATAAACTTAACATACATTTCCTCGGGAATCCTCGCTTAAGGGAGGTCGGTCTTATTTTTCTTCGGATATCCTCACCTAGTGGAGGTTGGTACGACACCTTTAAATTCGTTATCTTATTTAATCTTCTCTTAACATGAGTGGGTATGTTTCAAAATTAAACCCAAACTTATATTCCAATATCTTAACCTTTCCTTTGTTAAAGTATGCTAGAGTATTTTCACATGATAATATTGAAAAGTAAGCATACATTATTTTTATAGCATAGGAAATGTATCTTTATAAGCATACATTATATATAGGCCATACAATAATAAAATAAAGGCAATTTAACACATGAAGTAAATTTAAACATATCATACTACAAACATGAAACATTTTCAAAATCATCCATGTCATAGGTGAGGTTGTACTTACCTCGTAATATGATTATCCTAGTTCTACTCGTTAATTACGTTCGTCTAGGTCGAAGTTTTGCCCTGACGTATGCATACTCTATTTGTTAGAGTAATTTAAAGTGGACTCGTACTTTTTTTTTCTTCTAAACTTCTAATTACTTTGTGAGCTTAAGACAACTAAGACTCAGTCTTGATCAAACATAAACTTCACATTTGACAAAACAATATTATGTTATATTGTTTGACTAATTTATACTTTTAACAAAGATGGATGAGATTTAATTCTCCTTAACCTTTATCTTGTTGATCTTTTTAATTTATCAATAATTTGGTTGTCGATTTGATTAATAACATCCAAAATCGGTTAAGTTTCTTTACTTATTTTGCTATTCATCAATTACTTTAAATTATTCTTGATTAATTACTTTATTCATAATTAAGAGTCATAATATGATAAGTAAGTCAAACACACTAATGGCTACACAATTTAAAATCTAAAATCATACTTGGGGCCAAATATTATTAAGTATTGTTCACTATTTTATTTTTAGGCCCATAACTAAACTTAGGCTAAATACAATTAGAGGCATACATCATTTATTTCTTATGATTGATTTCATGTTTTAAACTTAAGTAAATCTTTTCTTATCCCAATTAGATATCTAAAATAAGGTTTCCTATTCATTACCAAATTTTCAATTCAAAATTTGAAGTTTCATAATTTATATTTTTGCTCATAATCATAAGATTTCTAACATTTATGCCCTCTAATGGTAAACATTGAGTTATAGCTTATCTTTTTATTAAAGATTCCTCCTTTATTTATTTTTACACTTTAAAATAGTCTTAAAACTGCCTAAAATAACTTTCTAACAGATTTGGCCCATATTTTGTCAAAATTACACATTTGACCCAAATACTCAAAATTTTGACATTTTAGTCCCTTCAACTTTTGAGTAAATACTTTTAATTTTTGGAAAGTATTTTTAATGGGTAAAAATCTGTTCTTAAGGATCTAAGTCTAAATCATTAAGCTTGGTTCATTTTCATGCATATTTTATTTTAGGGTCTTACACTTAAAAATCTTCCACTTTTGTTTTTAGTCATTTTGATTTTACTATTATTATTATTATTTAGCCTTTATTATCGAGAAGTATCCATATTTAAAGACTTAAGAAAACAACAAGATAAGTCTTGATATAAAAATAAATTACATAACATCTAAAGTAGATCAAATATATTGTTGCCTATTTATTTCTCGGGAATATCTATTTAAACATACAACAAGCAAAGTGAGGGAATATTTACCTTCCAAGCTTGTATCTTCTTTCTTGAAGTGTTTGGGAATTTTTTCAAGTATTAAAATTTTACTAGAAATCAAAATACTAAAATTAGACTACTCTTTATTTTATAGCTAAAAAAAATTTAATAAACTTAAATGTGTTTGTGCAACCTACCTTCCAAAGATCTTTCCTTCTTCTTCCTTACGTCTCTACCACAAACTAGGTGCTTTCTTTCCTTGATTATAATTCTTAAATTCTAGATTCTTTGTAGGAAAAGTAAGGATGATGGGTAATATATTTAGCTCTTATGGGTTAGGTGAAAGTGAGGTAGAAAGAGTTTTTCTTTTAGTTTTCTTTTAAAGAAAGGATGATAGAAAAAATAAAGATAGTTTTGGCTAAGTAATTGGAAGATTTAGTGTGGATTTCTAATTGCCAAATGAAGGGTCTATTTATAGGCCATCCATAGGAGGCATCCAATAATATACGACTTTCACATTCCATCTGTAAACCCCGATAAAGCCCTAGACTTGAAAAAAAAAATAGTTTAATAATTATTTATCATGATCTTTTAATATTAGTGTATTCTCTTGAAGAATGAATTTATCATGTTAATTTTCTTATCTAAAATTTTATTATGTGTATTTTATTTCTTTGGTTATAGAAATTGAGTAGTTATACACTAATGAATTTCATGAATATGTTGCAGTGAGATACACACAAGAAAGCCAAGTTGAACTATGTGCCTAATTTCAAATATAAGTTATTTTACAACATGTATGGTTATGGTTGTTAATATGAAATAGGCTTAGTTAATTATGGTTACTATTGGGTTCTAAATTGTTTGAGTTCAATAGTCATTTATTTTGGCCTAATAGGTAATAGGAAAGTCCAATTTAAAATTGTTAGTATTCTTATTTGTAATTATTATTGGGTTTTAATCTTTTAGCCCAATATCATTTATTTTGGCCCAATAGGTAATAGGAGAGCCCAAGTTGAAGTAAATATTTCAAGCCCAAGTAATAAGTTAATTAGTCATAAGTAAAATGTATATATATATGTGTAAATAGTAAAAGAAGAATTAATGGTGTAGCCATTAACATATTTTAATAATATGCATAGACATTCATCAATTCACTTATAAGAATGGAAAATGATGTAAAACATCATTTACATATTTTATCTATATATTATTACCATTAAAATAAAAGAAATTTATTAATTACATTAGAAAACAAACAAAAATTAGGTAAGTTATGTAATCATGCATTAATTATTTGAATGGCATATCCATTATATGGATTTTATGGATATTAAATGTAAATATTATANAATTATTTATCATGATCTTTTAATATTAGTGTATTCTCTTGAAGAATGAATTTATCATGTTAATTTTCTTGTCTAAAATTTTATTATGTATATTTTATTTCTTTGATCATCGAAATCAAGTAATTATATACTAATGAATTTCATGAATATATTGCAGTGAGATACACACAAGAAAGCCAAGTTGAACTATGTGTCTAATTTCAAATATAAACTATTTTACAACATATATGGTTATTGTTGAAATAGGCTTAGTTAGTTATGATTACTATTGGGTCCTAAATTATTTGAGTTCAATAATCATTTATCTTGGCCCAATAGGTAATAGGAAAGTCCAATTTAAAATTATTAGTATTCTTATTTGTAATTATCATTGGGTTTTAATCTTTTAGCCCAATATCATTTATTTTGGCCCAATAGGTAATAGGAGAACCCAAGTTGAAGTAAATATTTCAAGCCCAAGTAATAAGTTAAATAGTCACAAGTAAAATGTATATATATGTGTAAATAGTAAAAGAAGAATTAATGGTGTAGCCATTAACATATTTTAATAATATGCATATACATTCATCAAGTCACTTATAAGAATGGAAAATGATGTAAAACACCATTAACATATTTTATCTATATATTATTACCATTAAAATAAAAGAAATTTATTAATTACATTAGAAAACAAAACAAAAATTAGGTAAGTTATGTAATCATATATTAATTATTTGAATGGCATATCCATTATATGGATTTTATGGATATTAAATGTAAATATTATAAGATAATGCATTATTTTTTTTAAGTGGATGAAGCATAGTTAGATTAATAAAATTAATTTAATTGCATGATAAAAAGATATCAAATAAAAAAAAGTTAGGTAAATGGTGATTATTATTAATATGTTTTTTGAATTAATTTTAATTATATTTTATGTACATAATTAGCCTATAAATAGGATATTCTTTTGTAAACACAATCAAGTCCTTCATTTGTTTTCCTCCATCTCTCTCTCAAAGTTTCTATTTCATCTATTGTGATTTCAAGAATTTCCTCTTAAAGTTCTTCAAGTTTCAAAAAAAAAAAAAAAAAGTAATTCTTAGAACTCTTAGTCTTTCATGATTTGTATATTTTATTGCACTTAGGTTTAAATTCAACCTATGATATATAGAGTTAGAAACCTTATTAAGGTCTGAAATTTTTATGAGAAGTATTTCTATATGTATGTTTAAATTCTGAAAAGTTTCACTTTTATATCTTACTCCAATAATTTTATAAAAATCATTTAAAACAAGTTAGTCGTTAGCTAAGAAAAGCTGTAAAATAGATTTTATCTAATTGGTTGTATGATTTCAAAGGGTAAACGTTTCTATTTTAGGTTGAAATTTTAAGTAGATGTTCATATATATGTTAAGATCATTTTTGGAAGTTTTCATAATTTTTGGATGTCTATAAAATTAATTATGATTTTCGGAATACACAATGTTTTAATATTTCAGAATGCTGAAAATAAATTCTAAAGTATAATTACAAGTAATTAAAGTGCTATGAAATTATTTGTTTAAGAATTTTCAAATATTATACATAACTTATAATATGTTAATGGTGAACTTTTAAAATTTTGAGTTTGTTTGAGTTATAAAATATTCCCGAAAATTCAATCATTCTTATTTAGTCGCAACTTTAATAATTTTATTACAAATTCTAAATTAGAAAAAAAAATGGTGATAAATATTGTTTATAAATTCTTAACCATAATCTTTAGATTTATATTTATTTCATATGGATTCAAGTAAATTTTAGAATGCATAGAATTATGTACTATAATACGAAATTCTTTAAGTATACATTACGCGCCAAAATTCTACAATTTTAATGTGAAACATTATTTTAGGATTTATGTTGTGAATGTTTTCAAACTCGTAAAATAAGTTTCATATGACCAATGGTAGCATATGTTGACATATAAAATGAATTTTGATGCATGAATAATAAATAAAAGGATAAAGAAGAGGCACGTGGTTGCAACAAGGTTAAGTGTGTGGTATTTCACTGCAAGCACGAAGAATATTTTCTAAGGACTTAAGGTAAGTGCAATCTCACCTATGGCATGGATGGTTTTAAAAGTATGTTCTATTTGAAAAAGAATATTTCAAGTGATTAAATTTGAAATTTTGTCTATACAAAAGATGTTTGTTTGGCTTGTATATATGCCTACGAAAATACATGCCTCTTATGATTTCAAGATGATATAAATTTACTTTGACAATATTGTTCATACTTGGTAAATATACATCAATTAAAGGAAGTATCAAGCACATGAAATATAAGATTTGGTTTGAAATATGATACAACCATTTATGTTAAAGAGGAAACTATGTAAAAGATAAGAATATAAAGGTGTCGTACCAACCTCCGCTAGGTGAGAATTCCTAAGGGAAGATAAGAACAGCCTCCACTAGGTGAGGATTCCCTAGGAAAATATGTTAAATTTATGACCGTTGGTGTTTTCAATAGGGTCGCTCCCCTGATTCCCAGTCGGTAAGTGCGCACATGGTACGTACACCAGGGCCCATAAGAAAGATAAAAGATTTTATGATAACATATGTGATAAAAGATTACTTCGTAAAATATAATGTGAAAGATAATACAAAGACGCAAAAATTGAACTATCATAAAATATTGTTTGTATGAAACGTTTTGTGAGTTAAATTGTATTTACTGAGCGAAAGCTCATGTAGTGTAAATATCCATGTTGTAGGTACCAAAGGTAAGCAACCTTTGTTTTGAGCGATGGGTTGTCTTGAATCGAGGCGGGAATAGATGCGAGGCACGGGCTTTGGGATACCTCCACAATACATTCTGTATATGTTATCTTCTTATTAAAAAGAAATATTTTACTTGTTATGTAAGATTAAGTTTTATGTTTCCTTAAGATAATATCGAGACAATATACTTAAATATAAAATCTTAATTTTAAGTATAGTTATGCCTCAAAGATTAAGTAATCTTTTTGCTTTAAACAATATGACTAATTTTATTTAAATATCCTTTTATAGAATACNGCCTCAAAGATTAAGTAATCATTTTGCTTTAAACAACATGACTAATTTTATTTAAATATCCTTTTATAGAATACGATATATATATATATATATAATATCTTGAAACATATTTTCAATAATTAAAGATTTTTAAATAAATTTGTTGTTTTGTTTTAGTATCTAATATATTGATTTGAATAAATGTAATATTACATGGGCTTTGTCAAAAAGACTTAAACCCATCTAAGGAGAGCTTGGGATTTAAGAGGTCCGCATGTGACCCCCCTCCTCACCTGGAAGCCCTTTTTTAGTTGCGCATTATTTGAATCTTACAAAAAAAATAATATGTAATGTTTTCTTAAAGGGTCTAAATTTCTTAATACGATGTTCGTTTAGAATAATTAGTTTTCTACCTTGGAAAGATTATTTAAATAAAAAAAATTTGTCATGAATTTTCACAGTCCAAGTTTATAACTTTTAAAAATATATAAACTATGTTAAGAACGTACATAGATGTCGGTCTTAAAAGTCGGGTCGTTACAGTTGGTATCAGAGAGGGTATCCTGCCATCCTATCTCGCATCACTCCGCAACGATTCAGTCAACTCAAGTAAGTAAAAATTTTATTTTAAGTATGCTAGTTAACAATAAGTATGTGTTAGGGAGTAAAATGGATGTACCTATGATCGATGTCCCAATGGACCAAGAGATTAGTCAAGTAGAACTTTATGGAGCTGCAGCAGTGGCTGCCTTTAGAGCAGGACAATCACCATATTACCGTGGAGAACCTAAACCTGGAGCATTGGGAGACTGGCTTTATGAAACAGAGTAAATATTGCGGGCGTGCCGTATCCGTGAGTACGAATGGACCATTCTCACTGTTATGCAACTACAGAATAATGCTCGAGCTTGGTGGCAAGTATCGGGACATTCCCCAATTAGTATGAGTTGGGATGAGTTCTATCGTCTAATCCCAACTTATTTTGGAGAAATGGAACATAATAACCTAATTCAGAACTCGTTAAAGGAGTCCCAACAACCGATATGGGAAACTTCATCCCACTCTCGACGATGGAGACCGTCGGAAGGAGAGATAGCCTTCTCAGAGGAAATAAGTAATTGGACACATCGATTCAACGAGGGAATAGAAGAGTATAATATGCGTTTTACTCGTGATATATTGGATCGTAGTCCTTCTATTGTACCGTCTTGGGTTTTGAATGTAGTATATACATGGGGGTTGCCACATTCGATAATGACTCAACTTCCTCAATCATATCCTGACCTTCCCACTAGAACTTCTATGGCAATGGTCGCCTTCATAGCTGAAATTTCTGTAGAGGAGGAAGAACAGCAGAGGAGGGTGCGACAACGATTGGATACAGAGAGAACTATGCCCACTGGGTTAGGACGCAACGATAACAATGAGGAAGATTCCGAGGATGATTCAGAGGAGGACCCAGAAGAAGACCCGAGCGAACCCTCTGACGATGATATAGGAGAATAGGCAATTAGTAAAGTTAAATATAGTTTAAGCCTTTTTATGTATAAACTATAATCTTGTAAACTATGAATAAATTCATCAATAAAAGATCTTATGTGTTATATTTCTCTTTTACATAAATAGCCACGATTTAGAAATTAATAATAAGTTATACCCTGGATTAATAAATAGGAATCTATTAACACAAAATGGCTAGAGGAAGGGGAAGACCAAGAGTTAATCCAATCAACGCTACCGAAGCACCCGACCTAAGTAACCTCGTGACCAACTTGCAACAACGACTCCAAGTACAAGAAGAGGAGATGAGAAACCTCCGTGAGCAACTAAGACAGCAACAGGAGGCAAAGGTTGAACCCCAAGTGGACACTGAAGAACCGCAGCCTCAAGAAGGAGATCCAGTGTTACAACTATAACCTGTTGTACCTGATCAACGAGTAGTTCGCCAAGAACTACTATACGAACGCTTCAGAAAGATGCGTCCAGCTGAGTTTGAAGGATCTACTGATCCTTTGGTGGCTGAAGAGTGGTTGTCGTCAATCCAAACTATTTTGGACTTTATGAACCTTACTGATCAGGAGAAGGTATTATGTGTCTCTTATGTTTTGAAGAAGGACGCAAGATACTAGTGGGAGACAGTCAAAATAATAAGAAATGTTAGGGAGATGTCGTGGAATGATTTCATCCACGAATTCAACCAGAAGTATTACAATCGTATGGTGATGAGGGCCCAACAAAATGAATTCATTAATATCAAACAATGGAGTATGACAGTCACTGAGGCTGTAAGAAAGTTCGACCAGCTAGCACGACTGTGTCCTTATTTGGTACCCACTGAAGAGGAACGAGTAAAGAGGATGCTAGAAATGTTTCGCCCTGAATTGGCAGTTGTCATCGACAGTGGCGACAACCCACCAACTACGGTGGCAGAATGTGTGGAAAGGGCACTCAGAGCAGAGTATCACTTTGCCCAAGCCAAGGAAGAACGACAGAAATACTTCGAAGCAAAGAAGAACCAATGCGAACAAGCTAAACCGATTCAAAATAACAACCAAAGAAGATATGGGATCCAATCTAGCCAGAATAAGAACCAGAGCAACAACAACAACTATAATGGAAAGAAGAGGAAGAATAACCTTAATGGTCAGAAAAACCAGAAAGGAGAGCCTCACTTACAAAAGAAGGCAAAGATTGATTTTCTGCCGTGTCCTAAGTGTGGGAGACAACACCCCGGGGAGTGTCGTTTTAGCACGAACACATGTTATATTTGTGGCAAAGAGGGCCATTATGCTAAGAATTGCTACAGCAAACAGAACCAGCTGAACTAGCCTACTATACCCAGGCCACATGGATCTCAGATCCATAACATGCAGATCAAACTTGAGGGACCTTAGATTAGTCAAGGAAGATTAGAAGGTTCAGAGACCAATGCACAAGTGTACGCTATTACTAAGGGCGATGCCGAGGCAGGAACATCTAATGTGGTCACAGGTCAGCTATCTATTGCCACTCAAAATGCATATGTCTTGTTTGATTCTGGTGCCACGCATTGTTTTGTATCGTTTATGTTTGCAAAAAGGATAACTCAGGGTAGTGATAGAATGACTAGAACCCTTAACATAGCTTTACCCTCAGGAGGAACCTTGACTGCAAGCCATTGGATTAGGCATGTTCCAATAATTATAACCACTAGAGAACTATATGTCGACCTAGTCATCCTAGAAATGACAGATTATGATGTCATTCTAGGGATGGACTTTTTAGGTAGGTATAATGCTAGTATTAAATGTCGAAGTCGAAAGGTCACATTCAAGCCTCCAGGAGCGGAAAAGTTCACTTATAATGGAGATTCTATGAAGCAACCTCGGGTGTTGATCTCAGCATTACAAGCAAGGAGAATGCTGAATAATGGATGTCTGTGATATTTAGCTAATATCCTAGATAAGAGTAAAGAAGAAAAGAAGAGGCCAGAGGATGTAACAATCGTCAAGGAGTACGTCGACGTATTTCCCGAAGATCTGCCAGGACTACCGTCGGAGCGAGAAATTTCCTTCGAAATCGAATTACTGCTGGGAACTGCCCCTATTTCCAAAGCACCATATAGAATGGCTCCCGCTGAGCTGAAGGAGCTGAAAACTCAACTGCAAGAGTTGTTAGACAAAGGTTTCATCAGACCAAGTCATTCACCATGGGGTGCACCAGTGCTATTCGTAAAGAAAAAAGACGGCACATTCAGAATGTGTATCGATTATAGGGAACTAAACAAGGTCACTATAAAGAACAAATATCCATTGCCAAGGATAGATGACTTGTTCGATCAACTAAAGGGAGTTGCAATTTTCTCGAAGATCGATCTACGATCCAGCTACCATCAATTGAGAATTAAAGAAAGTGATGTTCCGAAGTCTGCTTTTCGAACCCGATATGGACATTATGAGTTCTTAGTGATGTCTTTTGGGTTAACCAACGCCCCTGCAGCATTCATGGACCTAATGAATCGAGTATTCAAGGAATACTTAGACAAGTTTGTCATAATCTTCATTGATGATATCTTGATTTATTCAAGGTCTCAAGAAGAACATGAAGAACATCTGAGACTCGCATTACAGAAATTGAGGGAACATCGCCTTTATGCCAAATTCTCCAAGTGCGAATTTTGGCTTGACCAAGTCCAGTTCCTAGGATATGTCATCTCAAGCGATGGTGTATCGGTAGACCCCTCAAAGATAGAGGCAATCAATAATTGGTCAGCACCCAAAACTGTGACTGAAGTAAGGAGCTTTTTGGGATTAGCAGGCTATTATCGAAGATATGTAGAAGGATTTTCAAAACTCGCTGCACCTCTCACAGCCCTTACGTGAAAAACAAAGAAATACGAATGGACGGAGAAGTGCGAAGAAAGTTTTCAAGAGTTAAAGAATAGGCTTACTAGTGCACCTGTCCTTACCATTCCGTCAGACGAGGGACAGTTTGACATCTTTAGTGATGCATCGAAGCTGGGACTAGGAGCAGTATTGATGCAGAACGGGAAAGTTGTAGCGTATGGTTCTTGACAACTCAAGGAGCACGAGAAGAATTACCCAACCCATGATCTAGAACTTGCTGCTGTTGTATTCGCTCTCAAACTTTGGTGACACTATTTGTACGGGACTCAATGTCGAATTTACACTGATCATAAAAGCCTGAAATACATATTCACTCAGAAAGAGTTGAACATGAGGCAACGTAGGTGGCTGGAGTTGGTTAAGGATTATGATTGTGAAATCCTATACCATCCCGGTAAGGCAAATAAGGTCGCAAACGCACTAAGTAGGAAAATAACTATAACCTTGATGTCAATGAAAGCCTTACCTGAGCCCTTACAAGAAGATATTAATAGTGTCGGTTTAGAGTTAATAGTAGGAAAATTGTCAACTTTAACTCTCAAACCAAATATTCTAGATAACATAAAGGAAGCTCAGGAGCTCGATCCAGCGCTAGTGCGAATTAGAGAAGATATTACAGAGGGTAGACAGTCAGAGTTCAACATCTCTCCTGATGGAATCCTCAAGTTAAATGGTAGACTTTGCATACCAAATGATGTAGAAATGAGGATTCAAATCTTTTTCGAAGCACATGAAACCCCTTATTCTGTCCACCCTGGTACAACAAAGATGTACAACGATCTCAAAGAGTACTTTTGGTGGAATGGAATGAAAAATGATGTGGCGAAGTACGTGCAAAAGTGTTTGACTTGTCAGAAAGTCAAGGCTGAACACAGGAGACTTGCTGGGGAGTTACAACCGATTGAAATTCCTGAGTGGAAATGGGAGAAAATTGCCATGGATTTTGTGGTTGGATTACCCAAAACACGTGAAGGATATGATGGAATATGGGTGATTGTGGATCGATTGACTAAATCAGCACATTTTCTACCAATGAAAATCACTTATTCATTGAAAAAGTTGGCAGAATTATATGTGACTGAGATAGTCAGACTACATGGAATACCACCATCAATCATTTCTGACCGCAACAGTCGATTTACATCTACTTTTTGGAGGAAGGTTCAACAAGCTTTAGGAACAAAGCTACTTTTTAGCACAGCTTTCCATCCATAAACGGATGGGCAGTCAGAACGAACTATCCAAACTCTAGAAGATATGCTCAGGGCATGTTTGATAGACTTTAAAGGAGCATAGAACAAGAAGCTTCCATTGATAGAATTCTCTTATAATAATAGCTATCAGGCTTCTATCAAGGCAGCACCTTATGAAGCACTTTATGGAAGGAGATGTATATCTCCAATCCATTGGTACGAACCTTGAGAGAAGCATTTAGAAACCACTAACTTCATAAGGGAGACCACTGAAGTAGTACAGAAAATTAAGAAAAGGATGGAAACTGCCCAAAGTCGACAGAAAAGCTATGCTGACAAGCAGAGAACACCATTGGAATTCCAAGTCGGAGACGTAGTTTTTCTAAAAGTTGCACCAATGAAAGTTGTAATGAGGTTCAGGAAAAAGGAAAAATTGAGTCCGAGATATATTGGACCGTTCAAGATCCTCGAACGAGTAGGAAAAGTAGCATATAGACTGGCTCTACCACCAGAGTTGGCTAATGTACACAACGTCTTTCATGTATCTATGCTGAAAAAGTATGTCCCGGACCCTTCACACGTGTTAAATCATGAACCCATCGAGATTCATAAAGACTTAACCTACGAAGAGAAACCAGTCAAAATATTAGCACGTGAAGAGAAAACTCTTCGGAACAAGACAATACCCCTGGTTAAGGTATTGTGGCGTAATCACAAAATCGAGGAAGCTACATGGGAACGAGAAGAAGAGATGAAGAAAAAGTACCCACACCATTCTAATTTTCGAGGACGAAAATTTTATAAGTAGGGGAGATTGTAAACCCCGAGAAAGCCCTAGACTTGAAAAAAAAAATTAGTTTAATAATTATTTATCATGATCTTTTAATATTAGTGTATTCTCTTGAAGAATGAATTTATCATGTTAATTTTCTTGTTTAAAATTTTATTATGTGTATTTTATTTCTTTGGTCATAGAAATTGAGTAGTTATACACTAATGAATTTCGTGAATATGTTGCAGTGAGATACACACAAGAAAGCCAAGTTGAACTATGTGCCTGATTTCAAATATAAATTATTTTATAACATATATGGTTATGGTTGTTAATATGAAATAGGCTTAGTTAATTATGGTTACTATTGGGTCTTAAATTGTTTGAGTTCAATAGTCATTTATTTTGGCCCAATAGGTAATAGGAAAGTCCAATTTAAAATTGTTAGTATTCCTATTTGTAATTATCATTGGGTTTTAATCTTTTAGCCCAATATTATTTATTTTGGCCCAATAGGTAATAGGAGAGCCCAAGTTGAAGTAAATATTTCAAGCCCAAGTAATAAGTTAAATAGTCATAAGTAAAATGTATATATATATGTAAATAGTAAAAGAAGAATTAATGGTGTAGCCATTAACATATTTTAATAATATGCATATACATTCATCAATTCACTTATAAGAATGAAAAATGATGTAAAACATCATTTACATATTTTATCTATATATTATTACCATTAAAATAAAAGAAATTTATTAATTACATTAGAAAATAAAACAAAAATTAGGTAAGTTATGTAATCATGCATTAATTATTTGAATGGCATATCCATTATATGGATTTTATGGATATTAAATGTAAATATTATA
>JXTC01000281.1:259816-362200 GCA_002914845.1 Trema orientale
GCCAGCCCGCACATGGTGCGTGAGCACTGCCCTGCTGACCGCGCGGATGTGATCCGCGCATGGCCAGTGGGCGGCCTCCTGCACGCCGACCATGCGGGTGGCCTCCCGTGCCTTCGCTGCTCGGGGTGTCGTATCGTACATTTGACGTGCGAGAAATACGCGAGCCCGTTGTCGCTCGGGAGTTGTCCCGAGCGAGGCCACGTAGCGTTATGCGAGCCCGTTGGTGCCCGGTCGTTGTCCCGAGCGTGGCCGCATACCGGCTTCCCGTTCCGTCCGTCGGCTTGTCCCGACACGTTTCGTATTTCCGGCCGTAATTTTAATTATCTTCATTTTAAAATTAATTTAATTTGTCCATAGTTTTATGAAAACTGATAGATTAAATTTTAAATGCAATATTTTAAATCCTTATTAAATGTGAATTTTTGAAATTTGAATTGATAGAATATTTTAATTTGAATTATTCATATCCATAATATCTTAATTATTATTTGAATAATTAGAGATATTTTAAAATAGAAATTTTTAAAATTAGATATTATGAGAAAATATCTTTCTAGTTTTAAATTCAAATTATGAATAGATATTTTGAAAATTTGATTATATGATAGTTGGTAATCTATTTTTGAATTTTAAATTTTTTTATATTCAAATTAGAGATATTGTAGGAGATTTTATTCGTAAAATCTTCTATCTTTTAAATTTTGAATTTTGTGAAGATTTGAAATTTAAATTTAAATCAGAATATTTTTTCAAATCTTCAAATTTGAATTTATGGTTGGTAGGTATGTAATGAGATTAGATATTGATTTGAATTTTGAATTCAAATCTGACAGGATAAGATAATAAAAAATATTTAACGAAGTTAAATTCAAATTAAGATTTCAAAAGTTGAAATTTAAATTTGAGATATTTAAGGAGATTTAATTAGTTAAATTTTTTATTTAAACTGATTAGATTTTGTGAAAATCTTTTCTAATTTAAATTTTAAATATTATCTTCCATATTTAAATATTTGGCATTATCTTATCAATTAGAATTATTTAAATGTTAAATAATTTTAAATTATCAGAAATTAGTAAATCATTAATAATTAATTATTTATCTGCTTACTACTTTGGTATTATTAGGACAATGTTGCATGCATGCCTAATAATTCAGTATTATTACATGATCTTTAGTAACATGTCATATAGAAAATTAGAGCTACTCTCATGCAAATATGAACATGCTTACATAACTGATTTTAGGTTACTAAGCTAGTTAGATAACTGGGTAAAATCTATAAATTCCTAATTATAAAATATTAAGTGGGAGAAGGTATGTGATACATATGGTCTCCATTGTTGGTTCGTTATGTATATGGATGAGTCTCACCTCAGAATCTTGTTGAGCTTCCGTATGAGGGTTTTTCGTCCAGGTAATACTGGAAATAAGCTTCTAAGGATAAGGTACTAGGTAGACTATATGAGGTTGATCGCCCGTAGGAGACGGTCTTATATAGAAAGCTTAATTACCGAAACAATGGTTAAACACTCAATTCGAAACATTAATATCCTCCCGTAAGAGTTCTTATTAGTCAATTAGAGGACCAAAGAGAATGGTAGTTAGAAATATAGGATAAGAGTTATCTGTCTATTTACTAATTGAAATTATTTCAGTTTGACTTGCTGATTGCATGACTTCCCGTAGGAGGCTTGTAATCAGTGGTAGGTTAAATTACCATGAATATAAGTGATAGTCTTAGGGATACTTCACTTGCATATTATATGCCTAATACTTTATGTTAATTATTCGAAACATAATAAATGATATTTGCTTATACGTGGAATGTTTATTTATTTTTGAGTAGATATGGCACTTAATCCTTTATCTACTTTACTCACACAAAATAAGCTGGATGGTGAAAACTATGTAGACTGGAAATGTAACCTAGACATAGTGCTTACTGGTGATAGACATAAGTGGGTTCTCACCACTCCATGTCCTACTCAGCCAACTGAGGAATCCACCAACGATGAAAGAAACTTATATGATAAGTGGAAGCAATCTGATGAGATGTCTAAGTGCTATATACTTGGCTCAATGAGTAATATATTGCAACAACAACATCGTGGTATGGATACAGCTGCTGACATGATGCTGAGTGTTGACGAAATGTTCACCAGTCTCGGTCGTCAAGCTAGAAATGAGGCTACTAGTGCATTTATGAATCTTCGACAAAAGAAGGGTACTCCAGTTTGGGAACATATGATAAAAGTCATCGCATACCTTAACAAACTGGAAATCCTTCGAGCTGAAATTGATTGTGACACCCAAATTGACATGGTTTTGAACACATTATCAAACACCTTCAATCAATTTAAGATTGATCATGAGATTTGCCGAAAAGATTATACTCTTACTGGCCTGATGAAAGATCTACAAATTACTGAGAATATTCTTAAGAAGAATAAGTTAGGGTCAGCTGAGGCTAATGTAGCTCAAGCTAGTTCTTCCAAACCTAAGTCGAAAGGCAAAGGTAAAAGGAAGAAAAAGACTCCTGCTTCTCTGGCTCTAAAGAAAAAGAAGACTAAGAAGGATGCCAAACCAAAGGAAAAATTTTTCCACTGCGGTGAGGATGGACATTGGAAGAGGAACTGCAAAACTTACCTAACCCTTAAGAAGGAGAAGTACAACGGCAAAGACAAACAAGGTAATGACATTTATTGTTCATTGAGGCTTGTCATGTGGTTGATTCTATCGATTCTTGGATCGTAGATTCGGGAGCCACTGACCATGTTTGTAATACTTTGCAGGGGTTCAAGGAATCTAGGAAGTTCGCTAGTGAAGAGTTCACGCTGCGATTGAGAGATGGCTCAATAGTTGGAGCTCGTGCAATAGGAGATGTTATTTTGAATTTCGATGATTTTAGGTTTTTAGAAATAAAGAATTGTTATTATATTCCGGTGTTTAAATGGAATTTGATTTCTGTTTCCTGTTTGATGAGACAAGGTTATTCTATTCATTTTGACAATAAAGTTTTCATTAGAAAGAATAAAAATCTTATTTGCACTGGTACTCATAGGAATAATCTTTTCTTTATTCAACCTAAAAGCATCTCATTGCACAATCTTGAAAATGATTCTGAACATGTAGAACCTAAACATAAGAAAGTGAAAGTGAGTACTAATGATGAAACTTATCTCTGGCATTTGAGACTCGGTCATATTAACCTAAATAGAATTCAAAGGTTAGTCAATGATGGACCTCTAAGTTCATTAGAAGTCAAACCATTACCAACTTGTGAATCCTATTTGGAAGGTAAAACGACCAAAAGACCATTTACTGGAAAAGGTCTTAGAGTTCAAGAATGTCTTGAGTTAGTACACACTGATGTCTGCGGGCCCATGAATATTCAAGCTCGAGGAGGTTTTGAATACTTCATTACATTTACGGATGATTATTCTAGATTTGGTTATGTTTACCTAATGCAACGCAAATCGGATTTTTTTGAAAAGTTCGGAGAATTCAAAGCGGAAACTGAAAAAGCAGTTAGGAAAGAGCATAAAGACCCTTCGATCTGATCGAGGTGGTGAATACCTCTCTTGGGAATTATCTGAATTTCTCACAGACAATGGGATCCTATCCCAACTCACAGCACCTGATATGCCTCAACTGAATGGTGTTGCTGAAAGAAGAAATAGGACACTTTTAGATATAGTTAGGTCGATGCTCAGTTATTCACAATTACCCGCATCTTTTTGGGGTTATGCCTTAGAAACTGCTATGTACCTGCTAATAGAATTCCTTCTAAGTCAGTACCTAAGACTCCATTTGAACTATGGAAAGGACATAAACCTAATTTGCGTTATATCCATATTTGGGGTTGTCCAGTATACGTGCTTAAAGGGAAAATGACTAAGTTGAAATCACATTCTGAACTATGTCTATTTGTAGGTTACCCAAAAGAAACAAGAGGGTATTATTTTTATAGTACTGAAGAAAAGAAAGTGTTTGTGAGTATAAATGCTACTTTCTTAGAAGAAAACTATATGAAAGATTTCAAGCCCAAAAGTAAGTTAGTTCTAGACGAATTAACTGATGATGTTATCAGCCCATCTATCAAAGATAAGATAGAGAAAGCACTTAGAAAAGATAAATCACTTGAAACTCAACAAACATCGGATCCTCGTCGTAGTGGGAGAGTTGTGAGACAACCTGAAAGATACTTGGGAATAGGAGAGTCTTGTGACCAAGAATCTGATCTTTACACCTACAATGAGGCAATGGATGATGTTGATAAAGATCTCTGGTAAAAGGTAATGGAATCGAAATAGAGTCCATGTACTCTAATAAAGTTTGGGAACTTATAGATCCACCTGAAAGGATAAAACCCATAGGGTGTAAGTGGATCTATAAGAGAAAGAGGGGAATAGATGGGAAAGTAGAGACTTCAAGGCAAGATTAGTTGCAAAGGGTTATACACAGAAGGAAGGTATCGATTATGAAGAAACCTTCTCTCCTGTAGCTATGATCAAGTCTATTCTCATACTCTTATCCATCACTGCATCTCTTGATTATGAGATATGGCAAATGGACGTTAAGACTGCATTCCTAAATGGCAATCTTGATGAACGTATCTATATGATACAACCAGAGGGATTCATTGAAAAGGGTCAAGAAAGAAAAGTTTGTGAACTTAAGAGATCTATTTATGGACTCAAGCAAATGTCTAGATCATGGAACGTAAGATTTGATGAAGCAATTAAGTCTTATGGTTTTGAACGAAACATAGATGAACCTTGTGTCTATAAAAGAATTCAGGATAACAAAGTGATTTTTCTGGTACTGTATGTTGATGATATTCTAATCATTGGGAATGATGTTGGATCATTATCATCAGTAAAAGTCTGGTTAGCACAACAGTTTGATATGAAAGACTTAGGTGAAGCATGCTATGTTCTAGGAATACAGATTCTACGAGACAAAAAGAACAGATGCATAGCTTTATCACAAGAATCATATATAGACAAAATACTGGTTAGGTTTGCAATGCAGAATTCCAAGAAAGGTTTAACACCCTTTCTTAAAGGAATTACTCTGTCTAATGAGAATTCTCCTAAGACAGAAGAAGAGAAAGAACAGATGAGAAATATTCCTTATGCTTCGGTAGTGGGAAGTCTCATGTATGCCATGCTTTGCACAAGAACATATATTTGTTATGCTGTTGGGATTGTAAGTCGTTACCAATCCAATCCAGGACCTGAACATTGGGGTGTAGTCAAGCATATTCTAAAGTATCTTCGGAGAACTAGAAATCATATCCTTGTATATTATGGAGAAGATCTAACACATGTTAGATATACTGATTCGGATTTTCAATCTGATAAAGACTCCAGAAGATCAACCTCTGGTTCAGTCTTTACCCTTGGTGGTGGAGCCATTATATGGAGGAGTATCAAGCAATCTTGTATTGCGGATTTAACCATGGAGGCCGAATATGTGGCAGCTTCTGAAGCAGTTAAAGAGGCGGTCTGGCATCGTAATTTCCTTATAGATCTCGAGGTAGTACCTTGAGTATAGCAACCTATGCCACTCTACTGTGATAACAGTGGAGCAGTTGCTAACTCCAGAGAGCCCAGAAGCCACAAGAGGGGAAAACACATAGAGAGGAAATATCATGTACTCAGAGATATTGTTTAAAGAGGAGACGTGATAGTGAGTAAGATAGTGTTTGTAGAAAACTTTGATGATCTTTTTACCAAATCTTTAGCTACCAAAGTATTTTAGGACCACCTAGAAGGAATGGGACTACGTGATATGTCACATCTGCTTTAAAGGCCAAGTGGGAGATTGTTGGAATAATGTCCTATAAAGCAGTTTATTATTTAGACATTATTAACAATAATTATTGGATTATTTAGTATCTATTTGTTATTAATCAATTCCATGTTTTGAATTTCTATTTTATTTATGTCCCATTGATATACATGTGATGTGTATGTTTATTTTATGCAAATATCTAAAAGATTCCAAGACATGAAATGAGTAATAAAGAATTATTCGTATGATGAGTTCATATGTGGGAGACATTATGTTTTTTATTTCATTATGTCTAAATTAAATTGTTCGCATTCTGCATATTGAAGATGGAATAATTTACTATGCCATAGAATGTAGTATTGTCTATTTATTTAATGAAGTCTCCAATTATCGAAGTGAGTCTTCGGATAGAAACACTAGTGTATTATAAGAAAGTTATAACAGCATCAAACAAAACCTAGTGAATTAGAATTTGAGGTAAAATGTCATAACTCAAATTTCTAATTTCACTAAACTAGCACTATTGTAGAAGACCTTAATCCTAGTTATTAACGAACTTGCTTTTATGTGTTTTGTCTTCTTGAGTTACTAAAGGACTAGTTCTGATTTATAGTTCGAACTCCGGTATCTTGGAAGATAAGGTATATGAAATGTATAGAACGTTTTTCATGATGGACACCATGCATATAATGTACTTTGAGTTTTTTCAAGTACTTGAATAATATAAACCAGGGCCCCGGTATTCACTATGTGAATTTGACTGTGTTAGTATGAGCAGATACAAACACCGTAGTCAACTATTATCCATTAGATGAAAAATGGTAACTCAACGGTAAATATGTACTAGATGAGTAATACGGTAATTTCACCCTACTAGTACGACATTGCATTGAGGGTATGTCTGCAGGTATAGTATATGCTAAATAGATCAAGCTAATTAATTTTCAATAAGCTTCACAGAAAAATAAATGACATTTAGTCCAAGAGTTCAATATTGGGCCTATAGTGGTGTGCCCCAATATTAATAGACAAGGCCCAATCATAATTAAGAGTTAATTATGAAAGTGGGTATATGGTCCATTAGCTGGGCTTCATGGATCCATCTGGTCCCATGTCTAGCTCAATTTAAAGCCCAATACTTATTTGATGATCAGTTGACCCCAACAAGCCCAATAAGCCCATTAGGGTTTACTAATCTCTCTATAGTTAAGAGAAAAGTTTCTAACTGCACAGAACATTAACTATACTGAAGCACCCCCTTGAGAAGAAAGTGTCACATGCATAGTAGAGAGAAAGAGAGAGCAGAAATCGGCCAGCACTAGGGTTCACCATCCTTGGTGTTTTTCGGCCATCTCGGAGAAATCAGTTCGAGAAGATTGTCTTCTTGTTCGTCTGCGGATCTCTTTGTTGGGAATCAAGAAGGTGACCACCCACCGGATCAATCAAACGGCTTTCGAGAATAGACAGGAAGACGAGAAGGTTGTGGAGCGAATCCGGGTATTGTTCTTGTCTAGGTCAAGAGTTAATTTATGTTAGATCACGATCCGAAACGTTTTGTAAAAAGAAAAATTTTAAACGACCAATTTCGCTGTGTTTCTTGATTTTACAAAACTTTGATGTTCTTGAAAATGATTTTATAAAAATATTTTCTGAGAATTTATTCCAGTAAAATCAGCACACTTGTGGTGTGATAAACGCCGCTCATCAATCGTTGTATCCTGGGAGACAGACGCCTAACGATCTCAAGCACTGACTGAGAGGGGCGAATCTGTTTTAAGGAGATTGTGTGATACACAAGCCTCGGTTCCTCCTTATAATTTGAGTGTCCTATTATTTGGTATTGTTATTGTTATTTTGTTATTCTATTGAAATTTCAATACTTTGTTTGTTCCTTTACATGTTGTATTATTTTGGCTAACAACTTAAAACAGATTCTTCTTTAAGAACTAACAGGTTTGCTGGAGTTTTTGGAGCCTTTGTTTTTCTTTTGCGTTAAAAAAAAAATTATTAGTTGACTCTGTTTTTTTTAACGCTTAATCGTTAATTTTTTAGAGGTTTCCTGTTAGTATTTTGTTTATATATATCTATATATATTATATCAGTTTAGCTGTTTAAAAAAAAAAGAAAAAAAATTGTATTAAAAATAGTTTACAAAGTAATGTTTTTTAAACTTTTACGTTTAAAGATTACTTATATATATTACCGATTTTTGAATTACTTTTATATATATATGTGTTTTCGTTGAATAGAAAATTTCGTAAAAATTACTTATATATATATACATTATCGTTTTCTTTGAATAGAAAATTTCGTGTAGTACATGTTACTTATATATATATATATTTCTGTTACCTTTTCTTTTATTTGGAAAGAAGTTTTTGTGTTACATTTAAAAAATATATATATTTTAGGAAGTTTTATACTTGGGGAAAATAGTTCCAGTTTGGAAACTGTTTTCAAACTTGGAAAGTATATTTTTATACTTGTGGAAAATAGTTCCAATTCTGGAAACCATTTTCAAATTTGGAAAAATATTGTTGCAAACTGAAAAGTTACGAAATAAAGAAGTTCTGTCTAAAGAGGCTGGATTTTAAGTGGGACCGTTGTGACCTCTCCGTGGTCTTTCCTGGGAATTATCTATTGAGTACTATTAGTAACTTTACTTGAGATTTTGGTATTTATACACAAAATCTAACACGTGGTTTGATTTTCTCAGAAATGACGACCAACCCAAACCTTGCTAATGTTCCTGCAATTGTGCCAGCAGTGAACCCCATTGTGGCTTCTGTGCCTACCCCTACAGCGCCGGTTACGGTTTCTTTGAGCCATGCTGAAAAATCGGAGAAATTCGATGGTTTGAATTTCAAGAGATGGCAGCAAAAGATGTTATTCTATCTCACTACATTGAATCCTGTTAGATTCTTGGCTGAAGATGCTCCATCGCTCAAGGAAGATGAGCAAGACATCCAAGTTATCAGTGCAGTTGATGCTTGGAAACATTCGGAATTCTTGTGCCGAAACTATATCATGAATAGTTTATCTGATTCTTTATACAATGTGTATCAAAAAAAGAAAAAGGCCAAAGAATTGTGACAGTCCCTAGAGTGGAAATATAAGACAGAGGATGTCGGGTCCAAAAAGTTTATTGTGAGCTGCTTCCTAGATTATAAAATGGTGGACTCCAAAACTGTAATCAGCCAAGTACAAGAGATCCAAGTGATCTTATCCAAGATTCATACCGAGGGTATGGTAGTTAGTGAAAATTTTCAAGTAGCTGCTATTATTGAGAAGCTACCTCCTGCATGAAAAGATTTCAAGAACTACCTTAAGCACAAGCGAAAGGAGATGAGCATCAAAGACCTTGTTCTTAAACTTCGTATTGAAGAAGATAACAAGAAGTCTGAAAAGAATGGGACTAATTCGTCTTCAAAGGCAAAGGCGAATATAGTAGAGCATGGTCAAAGCTCCAAGTCCAAAAAGAACAAGTCTGGCAAGGGCAACAAGTTGGGACCGAAATGAGGAATTTCCAAGAAGCAGAAATTCTAAGAAAAGTGCTTCAACTGTGACAAGATATGTCACAAGGCTTCAGACTGTCGACTTCTAAAGAAGAAGAATAAGAATGAAGCCAACATAGTGGGTGAAATCACACAAGATGTTTCTGACATCGACCTTTGTGCAATAGTTTCTGAAGTGAACTTAGTAGGGTCCAACCCGAAGGAATGGTGGCTTGACACTGGTGCCACTCGGCATGTATGCTCAGACAAAGGTTTGTTTACTTCCTTCAAACCGCTTGAGAACGGGGAGAAGCTATTTATGGGAAATTCTGTAACATCCACTATCGAAGCCAAAGCAAGGTGGTTTTGAAGATTACCTCTGAGAAGGAGCTGACTCTGAATGATGTGTTGTATGTGCCGGAGATCCGAAAGAACTTAGTATCTGGTTCGTTACTGAACAAGCATAGATTCCACATGGTATTCGAGTCAAATAAAGTTGTTTTGTCTAAAAGTGGGTTGTATGTGGGGAAGGGCTATGTATGTGATGGGCTTTTAAAACTAAATATAATGACTGTTAAGCCAAATAATAATAAAGCTAGCTCTTCTGCTTATTTGCTTGAGCCTTCTAATGTATGGCATGGTAGACTAAGACATGTTAATTATGATACTTTGCGTAGATTAATTAACTTAAATCATATATCTGCTTTTAATATTGATTCAAAACATAAGTGTGAAACTTGTGTTGAGGCAAAACTGACAAGGTCATCGTTCCAAACAATTGAAAAGAACACAGAACCTTTTGATTTAATTCACAGTGATATTTATGATTTAAAAACTGTACAAACATGAGGTGGCAATAAGTATTTTATTACTTTTGTCGATGATAGTACAAATATTGTTATGTGTATTTGCTAAAAAGCAAGGACGAAGCTATAGAGAAATTTGTTCTCTATAAGAATGAGGTTGAAAATCAACTTAATAAAAAGATTAAGGTGATTAGAAGTGACTGTGGAAGAGAGTATGAATCACATTTTGGTGAGTTTTGTATACAACACGGAATAATACATGAGGTCACTCCACCTTATTCACCTCAGTCAAATGGTGTTGCTGAGTGGAAAAATCGTACCTTGAAAGAGATGATGAATGCAATACTTTTAAGTTCTGGGTTAGCCCAGAACATGTGGAGGTTTGTTGTTCTGACAGTTAATTACCTTTTGAATAAGGTGCCCCAAAAGAAGAAGAACAAAACCCCATATGAGTTATGGAAAAGAAGAAAGCCTTCCTATAAATATTTACGAATGTGGGGGTGTCTTGCCAAAGTAACTGTACCAATATCTAAGAAGGTGAAAATTGGTCCAAAAATCGTTAATTGCATTTTCATTGGGTATGCACAAAATAGTAGTGCTTATCGGTTTCTTGTATATAAGTCACAAATCCCAGACATACATAAGAACACGATAATGGAATCAAGGAATGCATCGTTCTTTGAACATATATTTTCTTGTAAATCCAAAGAAGAAGCAAGTTCATCGAAATAAACATATGAGACTATTACTGAGAATAGTCAGGACCAAGATCAAAATAAGGAAATCGAGGGTGAATCTCGATGGAGCAAGAGAGCAAGGACAGAAAAATCTTATGGTGTAGATTTTCTGACCTATTTGTTAGAGGCTGAACCTCAAATATTTACAGAAGCTATGAGCTCTTCAGAAGGCCCTTTATGGAAAGAGGCTATTTAAAGTGAAATTGACTCCATCTTGCAGAATCATACTTGGAAACTGGTAGATCTTCCTCCAAGATGTAAACCTCTAGGGTCCAAATGGATTTTCAAGAGGAAAATGAAAGCAGATGGATTAATTGATAAGTACAAGACTAGACTTGTAATCAAAGGTTACAAACAACGAGAAGGCCTTGACTACTTTGATACATATTCTCATGTGACAAGAATAACATCAATTCAGATGATACTTGCAATTGCAGCTTTGCGCAATCTTGAAGTACATCAAATAGATGTTAAAACAGCTTTCTTAAATGGAGATTTAGATAAAGAAATCTACATAGAACAACCTGAGGATTTTTCTGCACCTGGGCAAGAAAAGAAAGTCTATAAATTGGTGAAGCCTTTATATGGATTAAAGCAAGCACCAAAACAATGGCATGAGAAGTTTGACAGTGCAATGATGTCAAATGGATTTAAAATCAATGAGTGCGATAAATGTGTTTATATAAAGAACACAGATAATGGCTATGTCATCTTTTGTCTTTATGTTGATAATATGCTCATTATTGGTAGTAATGATAAGATGATCAAATCTACCAAAAGGATGTTAAATTCAAAATTTGACATGAAAGACATGGGTTTAGCTAATGTCATTTTGGGAGTTAAAATCTCAAGAATATTTGATGGACTTATTCTATGTCAATCACACTATGTGGACAAGATTCTTGAGAAATTTAACAAGAATGATTCTAGCATATCCAGAACACCAGTATATACAAATCTACCTATCAAAGAACAAAGGAGATGGTGTCTCCCAACTGGAATATTCCAGAGTGATAGTAAGTCTTATGTACCTGATGAGTTGTATAAGACCAGACATAGCTTACGTAGTTAGTAAGCTGAGTAGATACACGAGTAATCCAGGAGCTGATTACTGGAAAGGGATTGTAAAAGTACTAAGATACTTAAGACATACTCGTAGCTATGGGCTGCACTATTCCAGATATCCAGTTGTTCTTGAAGGTTACAGCGATGCAAATTGGATATCTGACATGAAGAACTCGAAGTTTACTAGTGGGTACATGTTCACACTAGCAGGTGCAGCTGTATCATGGAAATCCTCGAAACAAACGTGTATAGCCCGGTCCACAACAATCTAATTGAAAAGACTTAATTGGATCACTGTGGGGTTAACACCCTTGCCCATTCCTATTATGAAACAGTGATGCCCGTAGAGTAAAGGATAAGCAATGCTTTTAATAATTCTTATGCGTCGGAAATTCGAGCGGAGTAATGCGGGTTACTCTTAATTAAGACATCACCTATGTGAGAGAGAAGAGGGGCCGCTTCGAAAGGGAATTGTGTAGGGCTCAATTCCTTAGAAACTCTCACAGAACCAGGCGTATATTCATGGCCAAAATGAACATGATAGTGAAAATTGAATAATATCAGGATTGATATCTGTGTGAGGTATGTTATCGTTTATATGAACGGCAAAACAGTTCAAGGACATCGTGTCTACTGATCAGCTAGTAAAGTAAATGTACTTTCATAAGGGAAGGTTCAAAGATGAATACCTACCTATCCTATGCAGGTTTCGACCATTGAACTCTATCATCAGGTCAAAAGCGTCTTGTTGTATAGCCTTTTGTCAACTCTGTCAATTTCATTCATGTGGGGGATTGTTGGAAAAATGAAACTGGCAGACCTAGTTTGGAACTACCAAATTTATTTTAGAGTTACAAAATTTAATCTAGTATAGATTAAATTTGTTTAGGGAAACAGGTCAATTTTAAACGTTTTTGTGTAAAACGTTTTTTGGAGAGTTACAAAATTTAATTTAATTTAGATTAAAATTGTTTAGAAAACTGATCGATTTTCTAAACGCTTAAACGTTTTACGTAAAACATTTTATTTGGAATTAAATTTTAGTTAATTCCAAATTTGTAACAGCTCCTATATGAAGTCTATAAATTGAATCCTCCTTCCTTCAGAAAGATACACTCAGAAGAAATCTTTCTCTTTCTCTTGTCTTTTCTCTCTTCTTAAAATTCTATAGAGTATAGGCCTCAGTGTGGTAGAGTTTGGGCATTTTCTTTCAGTTCACCGGAGTAGCGCTTATGGTGCAACAAACGCCACTCATCAATCGTTGTATCCTGGGAGATAGATTCCTAACGATCTCAAGTACCAACCGAGAGGAGCGAATCTATTTTAAGGAGATTGTGTGATACACAAGCCTCAGTTCCTCTTTATAATTTGAGTGTCCTATTGTTTGGTATTGTTATTGTTATTTTGTTATTCTATTGAAATTCCAATACTTTGTTCGTTCCTTTATATATATTATTTTGGCTAATATATACAAAAGCCAAATATATACAAAAGCTAAAACATCTGCTTAAAACTATATGTAAATACTCTACAAACCAAAAATAAACTATAATAGTGATCTAATTTCAATCTAATATACAAAAGCCAAATAATATTGGAACCATAGACAAGCTACACAATAGAAAAAACTAACCACATCATGGAAAAAAAAATTATTTTTTTTTTTTGTTTTTTTTTTTCAAAAGATTGATACTTGAAATAGATTCACGAGCATTGACTAATTTGCTACTTTGATCCAGCAAAAAAATTTTGTTGCTTCTGAGAGTCTAACAAAGAAAGGGCATATTCTTTTTTTATTTCTAATAAATGTATATATGTATCATTGGAAAGGGCAACAAGTTTATCGAATGAAGCTTTTTTTTTATGAAATAAATATGACTACTTGCAAACCACCATCACAGATTTTATGATTTTTTAATTTGTGGATCTAGCCTTTATTTTTGGTGCATTCGGTTATTTGGGATCTCTTTGTTTTGGTGGTTTTTTTTTTTCTTTTGTTATCTTCTTCTATTGAAAAAGATTAAGAATACTCCCAAATATGTATGTACACGGGTACATTTATGTGTAATTCCTGTTCCAAGTACTATTTTTAAGTATTTACAAACCCCAATATTTATTTGTGAAAAGGCTATCGTCTTGTCTTAGAATTAAATGATGCAGGTAGACCTACCAATATTAATACTTGTATTCTTAATTTTACAATTATTTCGTCACAAGTAATGAAAGAATCTACACTATAATTTCATGGTCTTTGTCATTATCAGCATTTGTCCCCTTTTTACTAGTTCAAAAGAAGTACATAAATCATGGTGCTTACTTCAAAGAAAGAGTTTATTCTAATATATATATATAGACCAATAAACTGACTAATGATTATATATTTGAGATTGGTGACATATATGCGACAGAAGCAATGAATGATGAATTATTGGAGTGATATCCAATCATAAAAAGCTATACAAATATACATGTACGCATAAAAAGCTATCATATAAACATTTTTAAATCATCAGATTATTGATAGCACATAAAAGTATAAATTACCTTTTGAATCTCTTCATCCATTTTGGATCGTTGTGAATCAGTGTTTTAGATTGCTGAGAGCCAATGTGTAGAGCAAATTTTCTTGAAATAAATCGTAGTTATCCGAAGCTTGCTTTTCATTAGTTTTCTTCTTCGTCATTTTTTACTGTTCTTTTTCTCATAGCATAATTGTTTATGCGCTTCATCACTATTTTTTCAGAAACTGAGTGCATTTGGCCGTGAGGGGTCTGTTATTATGGGAGGGGTATGTTAGAGAAATTAGGTTTTATTGTGCATTAATAGTATTTATGTCAATCTATAAAGAGATATTTTAGTAAGTAACTAAATAATTAAAAGAGGGGTGTAAGAAGAAAAAAAAAAAAGGGTGGCAATAGATCCATCTTTTTCCTTATCTTATCCAAAGAAGTGATAAAAAAAAATAATAATAATAATACAAAAGAAACCTACTGTCCCTGTATTTTTTCCAATGAAAAGCATGATGTAATTATTGTAATATAACTTCTGTGAGTGGTTAATTTGTTAAATCTTTACATGAAATTACTCGCTATTACATAAACATATCGTATTTTGTGTCTTTTCAGTGAGCAGACACAAGTCGAGTTGTGTATGGTGGTGTCTAACAGATAGTAGTTAGATTTAAGCCTCCCTGAATACAAATGTACAATTATGGCTAATGTCCTATAATAGTTTATGTAGGTTTTTCAGAGTTTTCCTAAAAAGGATTTTCAACAAGTTAAAGTATCAACAAAAACAGATATGTTTGAATCTAAAGCCTCGTAGAAGGGGCAAAAAGGAGAAATAAAAAAAAAAAAGAAATAAAAAAGAAAAGGAAAGATACAGCTAGTTCTCATACAAATTCTAGTGTGTTACTCCTTCGTAACTCACACATAACTCTCAACTTCTTTCGGAGAAAGTGGCTTAAATATCTTACATCAGATTCATGATGGTCACCGGTGACTTGAACGCAGTATGTTGATGACAAGTATATAGTCTTTAGATTCTTAAAGCACTACCTTAAAAATAAATAAAAATAAAAAAATAAAAAAGAAGAGGTACTACGTCGGTAAAACACGCATATGGCCATTGGCCAAATGTGACTCCAGTTTCCTAAATACCAACCCATGCTTTACCTACATGAATCTTAGATATGTTTACACGTCTCATATATGTCTAATGAAAAATACCCAAAAAAAAGAACTCTCCCATCTAATTTCTAGATGAAAAATTGTCTTCCAATTCCAAGGAGCAAAGCAAACCTTATGGCACCTTGGAAATAATCAAAGACACACTACAAAAAACACTTGCATAGCCTGAAGGCAAACCAAAAAAATGTTCTTTCCCTCAGCGGCAATTTTCAGAAAAAAATAAAAAATAAAAATGACAACCTAAAGTAAGACTTTTGACGAGATTGGATTGCTATCATTCCTCCAAGTCCTTGACAACCTTAATCCCCATGGTGTTTGCAGTGCCAATAATTGACTTGCAAATGGACTCCAGCGACATGTACTGGCAATAAGGATCTGATTGCTTCACCTTAGCGATCTCATAGATGTGCTTAAGCGAGAGCGTCGTTGCAATCACATGGCCCGGCCGGCCACTCCCTAGCTCGATACCAGCTGCTTTCTTCAGGTACCAAGTGACTGATGGCGACTTAACTGTGAACTCGAACGTATTGTCCTTGAAAGCGGTTATAGTCACAGCCATAGGCGTGTCAGGCTTGTACTTTTGGGTCCTGGCATTGAAGTCCTTGCAAAATGCCATCAAGTTCAACCTATACTGCCCTAGCGCCGGGCCCACAGGTGGTGCAGGACGGGCACCTCCCGCTGGCACCGTCAAACGGATTGTTGCAGATACTGGCCGTCGGGTTAGGATTTCCTTCAAGGTTGCCATTGATTTTGCTCTCACAGCAGAAAAAAATGGGCAGTTTTTTGCCTTCTAGTAAGCTTGCTTTATCTCTATTATATTGCTTTCTTTGAAGACCTATGCGTTAACAAGAAGATCAAATACGTGAAAAACTGTACCGATAATGTTTGTTTGTTTCTTGAGAAAATTACAGAGCATGATTACAAATAGAGAAAAACATCAATGACGGACCTGAAACATCAACCAAAAGAACAACAACTACTCTAGCATCATTAAAGTGACATTGATTAAGGGAACTAAAAGTCTAAACATTTAACCGAAACATGAGAATAAAAGACAATGAGCTTGCAAAATGACAATACCGTAAAAAAGGAAAAAAAAAAAAAGAAAGGAACAATAAAATTCAGAAACAGCATAACTCATAAACAACAATATACAAATGAAAAGGACATCATTTGGAAAAGAACAGCAACACGAAATGGAAAAACAGAGCGAGATTAGGGAAAATCCTCAGTTTCTAAACCCAGAAGACCGTGATTCAAACAAGACTACATCACCCTAAAAAAAAAGAAGACAGCACCGATTTGAACATTGAAATAATTGCATTACTACATTTACATGAATGAATTTAAAGTGAAAAATGTTGACAGCCAATCAATTTAAGTGTGGAGTGGAAATCAACAGAGAATAACAAACGAGGTTAGAAGAATGATGATGTTACATACCGACAGCAATGGACTCGATGCCGGCGGCGGAAGGAACAGTCAGCGGAGTGTCAGAGCTAGAAGAAGGGGGCTGGTCTGTGGGAGTTTGAGACCAATCGAAATTAAAATTTAGGAATTCAGGATTTGATGGGAGTAGTTAACTGTGCACAAGCCTATGGTTCAGATATGTAATAATTTATTGGTAAACAGTTATTGAGGGGATGTAGAATGCCTTTTCTCATGTTTGGGTGTTTAGTTCCCTTCAAATAACTGCAGGAGTGGGAAACAGAGCAACCTTAATGAATTTCATTGCTTAAAACGTAAAGAGATATTAATACTAAGACGTAAGGAAAGGAGAGGACTCAACCACTTTCGGGGTAAAAATGTGTAATAAATACTTTCTTACAGAATAAAATTGAAAGTACTAAGAATAGATAGGTCAGGAGTTAAATTCTATAAAGACGTAGCTTCAGAGGACATTTGATGGTTAAAGGCATACTCCGACCCTAAAGGTAACCATCTCTCCTGTCTTGCTCCTCAGCTTCCTTGTTAGCAACTTGAACGGATTTGAACCACAAAAATGGCTATTTCCATACTTTAAAATTAAGTGAAGAAAATTTGTGTGAACATAAGTAACATATATCCACTAGTATGTGTATCTCTCTGTGGCCTACACTATATGTATAGAAAATTAGAAATGTAAATAGATTATAATTCTCATCAAGTGATGAACTTCCTATGCCACTAGTAACGATGATTCTCAAAGACCATCATATGTAAGTGCCCATAATCCAAAAGACAGCTCAAAACCGGATAAAGGGTAAAAGGAAACATGACAACTTACGGAAGTGGGAATGCCAGTGAATGCGAAGAATCCAAGCAGTGGAACATAGAAAATGTTGTCTGGGTGGGTTCACTGCTCCAAAGACCGGCCTTTGGTTGACATACTCGAATATAGAACCTATCTGCAAGTTCAGAAAGCTCAAAATCATTCAAATTGGAAACCAGAAAGAGAAAAATTATTCAAGCCAAGTGATTTAAAGGAGTACCCATAACGAAAAACAAGCCAAAAAAAAAAACCTGTTTGGAAGGGGAGAAAATGCAAGAAGTGCAAATGAAATGGAAAATATAGAAATCTGTGTTCAGCTTCGATTACGTTAATCCGCTTTTCTTAGAAGCAGTAGAGCCATAGAACTGAAATGTTGAGAAGCGTGGAGTGGAAGGAGGAGACTTACAACTCGCAGCGCCTACCCCAAATGTAGCAACGCAGATATAAAACCCTTGAAGAACGGAGCCCCTCGTCTCGTAGTATGATTCGGGAAAATTAGAGATATATACAGTTGGGCCGGGTTGTTTGAATGTTGAGGCTTCCAAAAAACAATGGGCTGGTTTGTTTTACACTTTTGCTCACTAGGTCAATCCTTATTCATTTCTCTGCCATATACCAATTTTTTAGATAAATTGGCCCTTGTATTTTCTACTTTTCCAGTCACTTTCACCATCAAATCTTCAACCCATCGATGTACGAAATTGTGATATACTCATATGAGGAATGCTAAACACACTCTCTTTCTCACTCTCTTTTACACTCTCCAGTCTCACAATCTGACATGTGGATTCCACTATCTAGTTTAATATTTTAATAATACAATAAATCATAGTGGAATCCACGTGTCAAGCAGTGAGACTAAGAGAGTGCAACAGAGAGTGTAAAAAAGAGTGCTGCTAGCATTCTTCTACTCACATTTATCCGTTGTTTCACTATCTTTCTAATTTAACATTATGTCAGTTTGATATTAATAAAAAAGGGTGGGTTTTTTTGGAAATGGCAAAAAATGATAATTTGATATCAACTAAACAAAATTTGAGATGTATTATAACTAAGTGATATCAAAAATACCTATCATTTTTTGCCATTTCCAAAAAAACCCACCCCTTTTTATTAATATCAAACTGACATAATATTAAGTCAGAAAGATAGTGAAACAACGGAGAGGAATGCTAACAACTCTCTCTTTTACACTCTCTGTTGCACTCTCTTAGTCTCACTGATTGATACGTGGATTCTACTATGGCTTATTGCATTATTAAAATATTAAACTAGATAGTGGAATCCACAACTGTGAGACTGGAGAGTGTAAAAAAGAATGAGAAAGAGAGTGTGTTTAGCATTCCTCGTATGAGTATATCACAATTTCGGACATCGATGGGTTGAAGATTTGACGGTGAAAGTGACTGAAAAATAGAAAATACAAGGGCCAATTTGTCTAAAAAATTGGTATATGGCAGAGAAATGAATAAGGATTGACCTAGTGAGCAAAAGAGTAAAAAACAAACCAACCCATTGTTTTTTGGAAGCCTCAACATTCAAACAGCCCGGCCCAACTGTATATATCTCTAATTTTCCTGAATCATACTACGAGACGAGGGGTTCTGTTCTTCAAAGGTTTTGTATCTGCGTTGCTACATTTGGGTAGGCGCTGCGAGTTGTAAGTCTCCTCCTTCCACTCCACACTTCTCAACATTTCAGTTCTATAGCTCTACTGCTTCTAAGAAAAGCGGATTAACGTAATCAAAGCTGAACACAGATTTCTATATTTTCCATTTCATTTGCACTTCTTGCATTTTCTCCCCTTCCAAACAGGTTTTTTTTTTTGGCTTGTTTTTCGTTATGGGTACTCCTTTAAATCACTTGGCTTGAATAATTTTTCTCTTTCTGGTTTCCAATTTGAATGATTTTGAGCTTTCTGAACTTGCAGATAGGTTCTATATTCGAGTATGTCAACCAAAGGCCGGTCTTTGGAGCAGTGAACCCACCCAGACAGCATTTTCTATGTTCCACTGCTTGGATTCTTCGCATTCACTGGCGTTCTCACTTCCGTAAGTTGTCATGTTTCCTTTTACCCTTTATCCGGTTTTGAGCTGTCTTTTGGATCATGGGCACTTACATATGATGGTCTTTGAGGATCATCGTTACTAGTGGCATAGGAAGTTCATCACTTGATGAGAATTATAATCTATTTACATTTCTAATTTTCTATTCATATAGTATAGGCCACAGAGAGATACGCATACTAGTGGGTATATGTTACTTAAGTTCACAAAAATTTTATTCACATTTTTGTGGTTCAAATCCGTTCAAGTTGCTAAAAAGGAAGCTGAGGAGCAAGACAGGAGAGATGGTTACCTTTAGGGTCGGAGTATGCCTTTAACCATCAAATGTCCTCTGAAGCTACGTCTTTATAGAATTTAATTCCTGACCTATCTATTCTTAGTACTTTCAATTTTATTCTGTAAGAAAGTATTTATTACACATTTTTACCCCGAAAGTGGTTGAGTCCTCTCCTTTCATAATTACTGGTTGTAAGATGTTGAGGACGACCAGCCTAGTCCATTCATGGTCAAAAAAAATTGAACCAATTCTGCCAACTCACACGGATCGTTACTTCTCCTTTCATAATTTTCACTCTAAATATCAGTTTTCCTTACAATAACATGCTCGTTCAACTTCAATCATCGTTATTAAACCCTAATTCAAATTAGAAACAACAGTAAGGATCCAATCACAAGATCCGAATCTGATTTACCTTTTTTTTCGGAAAAAAAAAAAATCAAACCACAAATTCCAAAGCAAACAATCTGAAAACTGATAAGAAAAGCTCAAAATCCATAAACAAGATCGAGATCGTTAACCATGACTACCCCAATCCAACAGAAAAATGCAGATTTTCAAACTCGAATTCTCTTCAAAATACCAAAATTTTCTCATCAAATAACAGCAACTAAACACTGCCATGACTGGAAATTATAGCTATGGAGAAGGTTACCTCAAAGAATCGGATGAGGGTGAGAGAGAGCGCGCGCTAGAGAGAGAAAGAGAAACCTCTGAGATCTGAGACTGAGAGTTTACGTGCTGATCCAGAAATGTCCCAATATCACTTTTCTCAAAAAAAAAATAATAAATAAATAAATAAAATAAAAATAAAAATGAATATAAACGACAAGAGATAGAGAGAGAAGAACGGAGAAGGTGGAAGGTGCGGTGCGGGGGCGGCAAATGGATTGCCTATGGGGTCGCTTTATATAGGGGCTAGTATTGTATATATTATTATATTTTGTTTTGTGTTAGAAATCAAGATTCATTTAATCTGGACCGCTGCTATGGATTCGACCCAGTTTAACGGACGGTTAAGATGAGGGAACTATGACTAAAGAAAGGCAAAGGCCTCTGCATCTAATTGAGTAAAATTCTGGTGCATTTGAACAATTTTTCATTGCTTTATTTGAGAAACGTGGCATTGTGTAATTAGCGAGAAGGGACACATTTCTCAAGTGGACACGTGGCAAGCACTCTTTGGTTCCGCCAAAGGCATATATTGCTTTGTTTTTATTTTCTCTTAAAAATGTGTATATAATATATATAAACTAGACGTTATACCGCGCTTTGCGCGAGTTGATATTAATATTACATATATTAAATCTAATTTATAGTTAGGTTCAAAGTATTACAATATTAAAGAATGTATTTATCTTTGTATTTATTTTGATAAGATGAATGTTACATAACTTTTTGTTCGATGAACTAAATTTAATATAAAGTATAATATTATATAAAATATTAAATAATGTATTTAATATTATATTTATTTTGATGAGACGAATGTAGCACAATTATTTGTTCGATGAACTAAATTTAATATAAAGTATCATTAATATTAAACTAAATATAATATTATATAATACATGTATATATTACAACCAATCATAGCATGAAAAAATAATAATAGGACCAATCATATCGTGAAAAAATTAGGAATTTTCTAAAAATTTTAAAAATAGAATGGTGATCAAAGAAGCTATTAAAATTTTTACACTTTCTCTCTCCTTCAGGCTTAATATATATATATATATATATATATATATATATTGCCCTCTTTATTTTTAAAATTCAGGCTCAGAGAAAACTAATCGATGGTAACTATTGTATATTTCGAAAATATTTAGTATATTTACCCAGTTAAGATGGATCATTACACCACATAACATAACGTGATGATCGATTATTGGCCTATCATATGATTTATTATAGAATTACTTCGTACGAAATTTGCAGTAACTAGACTAATCTTTTTCTCTTAAATTCGTAGACTCATCTTATTTGAATTTTGTATTCATCTTTTTCTCTTAAATTCATGGACTCATCTTGTTAAATTTTTGTCAAACAAAATTCAAAATAATTTTTATTAAACTGCAGCTTACGATTTTAGGGGAAGAAAAATCCAAAATTAAAAATATCTAACTTTTCATGAGAAATAATAAAACTAATATTTATAATTTTGTTTATTCAAAAAAAGTATTTATAATTTTGTTTTCAGTGTTGATAAGTTGCTTTCACATTGAGATTGTCTTTTAAGTTGTCAAAGTTGTGGACCTGTTTACTATTTATATTTGGACACTTTCAATAGAGGTGGGGAGACAAGGTTGAGTCATTCTCACAAGCTAATTAAAAATCTCCTTTGACACAAATCAGAAAGTTTTAAGACCACCACCAGAATATAATATTTGGTGGTATATCAAGTTAAAATAAAAAAAAATTGAGAAAGACAAGTTTGGTGGGAGAAAATGAATATTACAATTCACGTATCACTTTCTTTTATATATATATATATATAGGGCACCAATCCAGTAGGTATTTTTTTTTTTTTACCTATGCATAGGTATCAATTTGGCCAATAAAAATTTAGCATACATATTTTTTTAATGTAAAAAATAAGAGAGAGAAAGAGCATTAATAGTGCACGTCTTTTCATGCATTTCATTATAGCCGTTGGATCACCATTAGATGATGATCCAATGGCTAAAAAAAAAATACCTACCCATAGGTAAAAAAAAAAAATACCTATTGGATTGGCAACCATATATATATATTGTTTCTTTCAGAATAAAATTTTGAGATTATACAACTTTGCGAAAAGACATTGTTCATAAAGTGAAGATAGTAGCTGATGAATACTTTTGATAAGTACCAAAGAGATATGCATGAAACATCAAATTTTTCCTACGTCAAAGTTGAAAGAATGTAGACTTGTGCATATTGAAATATAAAGCTAACATGTCCTCGTGATTATCTTAATATACACATAAAATATAGAGGAATGTTAGCAATACTCTCTTTGACATTCTCTTTTGCACTCTCTAAATAAACTCTCTTTCTCACTCTCTTTTCCACTCTTTAATCTCTATGTCTGACATGTGGATTCCACTATCTAGTTTAATATTTTAATAATACAACAAATTATATAATAGAATCCACGTCTCAAGCAGTGAGATTAGAAGAGTGCAAAAGAGAGTATTGTTAGTATTGCTCTTTCCAACAAATAATATCAGAGTGTTGTTAGTATTCCTCTTTCCAACAAATAATATCAGTTCCTCGTCATTTTCAAATTTCTTCTCCATCGACTAAGGTAGGAGTGGAGATCTACAAAGATTCTCCGATGCTTGAATCAGATATCAATTTGACAGAGTTTTGACGAAGAAATAACAATACTTTAAATCAAAACCAATATTTACTATTTATAGGTAAGGATTTAATTAAGATTTAGCTTTCAATGGCTTTTAATTGGTACATGTTATTATTTGGTTGTATGTATTCTTATGCTAACGTAGATTTTGTCAAAAGACTCCTTTTTTTTTTTTGAGAAAAAATTGAAACTTAATTGATAATAATAGAATCTGCTTCTATAAAAGAAGCTACATTACGAGGGAGATCCCCCAAAGAAATAACATCTTGTTGAAAAGAAAAAATACTCTTAGCCAACGAGTGGGCAACCATGTTTCCTTCACGAGGAATATAGGTGCAAGTACCACTGCCAGTTAATTTGATGAGCGAACAGATATCACCGACTATGGACCCCAGAGAAGACTAATCAGCTTCTTTCAACACTTCATGGACAACATTAGAAGAATCGCTTTGGATACACTGGATCCTTAAATTGCTATTGAGAGCGAAGGAGAGACCTTCGCGGATGGCTAAACACTCAGCCGTGGTAGAGGTAAAGAAACCTTCCATCCTTTTTGAGAAGCAGCCTCAAACAGAGCCAGATGAGTCCCGAATCACAGCTCCAATTCCAATCACCCCAAAATTTTCGAAGATTGCAGCATTCACATTCAAACATAATTGGCCCGTTGTGGGGGGGAGGGGGGAATCCAATGGCCTCTCAATCTCTTAGAGGTCGTCTTGGCTGGTTTTATTCTTCCATGAACCTTTTGGTACTCATGTAAGAGGGACCCAACTCCCTCCCTAAGTGACTCAGGTGAGCAATAATAGTGGCCATGGTTGAAATTATTTCTCTCCTTCCAAAGTCTCTAGGATATCATATAGAAGATCTCCAGGCCCGCCTTATCATAACTTTTATAAATATCAAGGAAGAGATAGGAGAAAGATGTTCCTTTCCATTCACTCAGGAATTCACTGAAGATACTAGCATCCCAACACTCTCTAATTACCTTGCAGCAAATAATGGCATTTAGAACTGTCTCCTCCTCATCAAGACATCGACTACAAAGACTAGAGCACTGGATTTTCTGCTGATTTAAACCTATTAGAGTGGGTAAGATCTCGTGGAAGGCTCGCCATACAAAGGTCTTCACTTTTAGAGGTATCTTGAGATTCCACAAACAAGTCCACCACTTCATGTCAGAGGGTCTCGAAGAAGAGCTCTTAGTAATTCGCATATTCATTGCAGCTTTATAGCCCGACCGAACAGAGTATTTCCCACTAGATTTGAAATGCCATATGAGTTTGTTGGCATTATCTTGGACACCTAGTAGAATGCTTAGTATGGCGTCTCGGTCTAGCGGCCAAACAACATCATTCAAGAGTGGTGTGTTCCAATGGCCTTGCCCAGGAATTAGGAAATCAGCCACACTGTAAGAACTGTGAAAGGAACACTTGGTAGTGATGGGTTTAAAGGTATGAAGACATGGTATCCAAGGATTATCAAAAGCATCAACTTTCATTCCATTACCAATGTATCACCAAAGCCCCAAAGTTAGCAAATCTCTTCCCCAAAATATTCTCCTCCAGATATATGAAGGAGAGTGTCCCAATTTAGCACAGTTGAAATCTGACCTGGGGAAGTATTTGGATTGGAGTACCTGAGTCATCAACTAGTTCGGACATTCAAGAATTCTCCACCCCTGATTTGCTAGAAGAGCTTGATTGAAAGAACTGAGGTCCTTAAAGCCCATTCCACCTTCTTTTTTTGTTCTGTAAAGTTTCCTCCATCGCCACCAATGAATTACCTTATTGCTGTCATTTTCTCCCCACCAAAAGCGAGTTAACATGGCCTGCAGATTATCACAGAGCGATTGAGGGATTTTGAAAACCCCCATAGTATAAGTAGGAAATGCTAGAGCGACTGAATTGATGAGGACCTCCCTTCCCCCGATTGAGAAAAGCTTGCCTTTCCACAGTTGTAGCTTCCTCCAAACCTTTTCTTTTATGTCTTGGAAAATGGCTCGCTTGTTTCTACCCACCAATGTAGGCAATCCAAAGTATTTATCGTGAGCTTGCCTAAGCTTAAGCCTAATAAAAGTTGAATGGATGTCCGTTGGTCGTCTCGAACGTTTGGGCTATATGCAATAGCCAATTTGGCCATATTAATTTGTTGACCCGATGCAGCTTTATAGACAGATAGAATATCCCTTATTGTTGTGCAATCCATGATGTTGGCAAGACAAAAAAATTAGACTATCATCAGTGAAAAATAAGTGTTTGACCTTGGGTCCACCACGAGTGCAAAAAAAGCCAGTGAGAAGGCCATTTAATTTGGCATCAGATGCAAAGAGGACAGGCCTTCAACACACATGAGAAACAAGTAAGGGGATAAAGGACAACCCTGTCGATGTCCCCGAGAAGGTTTTATATTCCTACTAATCTCACCATTGATAATGAAGCTAAATGTGATGTGGAGATGCACCCCATGGTTAGCTCTCGCCATCTAGAACTGAAGTCCATTCTTTCCATTATAGCGTTAATGAAATACCATTCGACCCGGTCGTAAGCTTTGCTCATGTCAAGTTTCAGCTCCATCCATCCTTTGTTACCATTATTCTTCCTGCGCATGGAATGTATGAGTTCAAAAGCAACAATGACATTAGCAGAGATTTGGCGCCCTGGAACAAAGGCACTCTAGCTGATTAAGATTATCTAATTCAGTGCAAGTTTTAGTCTATTGGCCAGCATCTTAGTAATAATCTTGTAAACCACATTACATAAACTGATAGGACGATAGTCAGATACCTTTTTTGGTGATTTGATCTTCGGTATAAGGACGATTAAGGTCTTGTTTAAATCTGGACCAGAGCATTATTATTAAGAACCATCAAGCAAAGCTCCACTACACGTTTGTCCACTACTTCCCAGTTGCATTGGTAGAAGGCTACATGAAATCCATCAGGGCCTGGTGCCTTAGTGGCTCCTATCTTAGTAAGAGCTTCAAAGACCTCTGTCTCCATGAAGGGAGCATCCAGAGAGCACTTCATTAGTTCGTCAAGTCTAGTATGAACTGTATTAGTAACTACAGCCAATGTGGACTCTGAAGGGGCGCTAGTAGCAAAGATATCTTCAAAATATAACTCTATGATTGAGGAAATAGTTCCTTCTTCATCCTGCCAAGTGCCCATATTGTCTTTAATCCCTGCAATACGATTCTTTGATCTCCGCATGGAAGCTGTCATATGAAAAAATTTAGAGTTGGAATCCCCTCCTTTTAGCCACTCAGTCTGGCTACGTTGCTTCCAATAGTACTCATCTAAAAGGAGCAACCGGTCTAATTCCTTCTCATAAGATCTTATCAATGATATATTTTCTTTACTTTGAATGTTCATGTACAAGTCAGAAAAGTTTTTTTGCACACTTGTAATTTTCTTTGTGAGGCTACCAAACTTTCCTATGCTCCAAGTACTTAACTAGGTAGCACAACATGAAAGATAGAAGAGAAAAGACTCTAGTGTTCCCCGAAAAGTATGAAAGTCCCAAGCAGCCGACACTATGTCTGCACATTCTGCATTGGCCTGCCACCATGGTTTGTACCTGAAAGGCCTCTTTCGATGATGTTTCCTCCGACCTTTGATCAATATTTTCTCTAGTCTAAGCAAGAGGACCCTGTGGTCTGATCCCCAAAAGTCAAGGTGGGATACTCTATTATCTAGGGAAAGGGAGTAACATTGATTATTTACCAAAAAACGATCAAGCTTTTCTTGAATATTGTACAAACCTATTATTCCAAGTGAAGATAGGACCCGAGAAGCGAATATCCTGAAGCCTACAGTTATCCAAGAGTTGCCAAAAATTGAGCATAGAACTAGAACAGCGAGAAGAGCCTCCTTCCTTCTCAGAGATACACAAAATCTCATTTAAGTCTCCTCCCAAGAGCCAGGGGAGGTCGGAAAGTGTGCTCAGTCTTCTAATAAGTTCCCAAGTATGAATACACTTGCTCCTTTGAGGGTGCCCATACACTCTTGTAAAATACCAAGTGCTACCTCTACCATCCGTTATAAGGGCGTCAACATGGTGTTTGGAGAAGCTTACCACTGAAACATTCCACTCCTTATGCCACAAAAGGGCCAAACTGCCACTCCGCCCCACACAGTCAGCATGAAAACAAGAATTAAAACTCAAACCAAATCTGAGATTTGCCGCCTTGGATCCCCAAAGCTTTGTTTCAAATAAAAACGCCAATTTCGGAGAGTGACAACGAACCAGTCATTATAACTTGTTGAACGCTTTGGGGCTCCACATTCCTCGAGTATTCCAGCATAAGAGATTCTTAGCTATCGGCAAGGCTGCCCAGCAGCCGCCGCTGATAACTCGTTGTTTATCAGAAAGAACTTGCCTCAATCATTGACCTTTTCTCTCTTGGCTGGAGACTATTGTCTTCCTTTTCACTATGTGCTTCTTCGGAGAGGGGTGACTCCTAAAGTACGGGCTTCTCGTTTCTATTTTTTGCCTTTATTTAATTTAGTCATTGTATTCAATCTAAAAGAAAAGATAAGTGATTGCAGGTCCAATTCGGATGGGGACTTGTCAGGCTGTTAGGCCACAAATAGAAGAGAAGTAGTGGCGGTATGGGCTTGGGCCGAGATAATATCGGGACTTTCAGTAGTTAGAGGAGTATAAGTGGATGGTTCTCGCCTTGACGTACTCGCTTTTACTAAATCTTGTTGACTAAATGATGGCTCAGGCACAGTCTTTGGAATCGTTTGGATCTCTGTCCGCCATGGAACCTTACTAGGATTAGCAGTCTGCCCATTTTTGGTTGATCTGCGATGCGAGTAGAAGTTCTGTATAGACTTGGAAGTGCCTATAGAGTTTGAAGCTTTCATCCATATGCCATAAGGGAAACAATTTAAGGAGATCAGATTTTGGGAGCCTTCTTCCAAGCATTCCTTGAGAAGGTGACCAATTCTACCACATGTAAAACAAAAGTAGGGAAGCTTCTCATAGCGGAAGTCTACCCAAATTGGTGGTGCACTTGATCCCAATCGGATATTAGCTCCCCTGTGGAGTAGTTTATATCAATTCTGACACGGACTCGAAGAAAACTCCCAAAACACTTTCATGCTTCATTCGTATCTATCTTAACACAGATCCCTGCTATATTGCCCAAAATGCTTCTAATTTCCTTTTTATTCCTTTTGGTAGGAGGTTATGCATTTGCACCAAAAGTTGGAATAGGAAAAATCGCTTCACCCATGATCGACTTGGGAATCCACTTTGATAACTCTATGAAAATAGAGTTATCTTGTGTGTTTTTAGTCTTAGGTTAGTTGTTTTAAAAGAATAAATTGTGTAGTTTAGTTGCTTTTCTTTACTTTATTTTAATTTGTGGTGTTGCTGAAGTTTAAGATCTAATCTAGTTAATATCTATCTTATTTCCCTTGAGTTTAATTAGAATTGCTAAAATCTGGTCTTAAGTTTTGCAGAAATTAAATGGCAGCATCCTAGAAGGATAGCTAAACTTAAGTCAAAGCTGGAAGCAACTTTGCTGCAGCAACGTGCCGGAGCAATACTGCACAGCAGATTCAATTTCCAGCTGGTGTTATTTCGAACAGCTGGCATATATTTCAAACAGCTAGTACTGACAGCTAATATTGAATACCAGCTAAAGGAAAATGAAGAAAAGTGGTCCTCACTCCTCTATTTGGCTGACACGTGTGCTAGGGTACATCACTCACCCTAATATAAAAGGAAAAGAGTATTGTAAGAAAGAAGGAGGGTGGTAGCGGCTGAGCTAGAGCAGAATACGGAAAAGGAAAGAAACAGAGAGAGGAAACAGTACAGAGAAGAAAGGACGAAGGAGGAGGCGTACTAGCAGCTGCAAGGAGCTAAACCTCCATCGTCCAACTAGTATTTTCATACTTCTTTTAGTCTTCTTTGTATTTAATTCCTTTTTCTTTTCTTGAGCTTTCTGTAATCAATGGAATATTTTAGGATACTGATTTTTACATTTCAGACTATGAGCTAAGCTTCCTTAGCTGGGATTATGATGAATCTGAGGTTGTAATGATGGATTAAAGTTGTTTTCAATGTTTATGGTATTCTTACTCTAGTTTGTTCAAGTGAGCTTCATTACTATTTCCTTTTATTGCTTGGCCATCAATATTAGGATAAACAAATTAGGATTAATTCTGGAAAGGTTAATCTTAGTTGGATTTAAGCTTGAATGATGCATGACTCAATCATCTCTTTAGTAGATCTTTGAATTAGTAATGGTATAGGAATATATTGTTACCATGCAAACCCTTTGAGAATTGATACTATAAATAATGTTTTGAGAACTGGGTTAGCATAGGAATATGTAAAATCTGGTTTGAAGAACTTTAAACATATTGAATTCGGAAGATTAATATGTGCAGAATGAATTTTCGGTTACTGGAGTGATTTTTGCTGTAGGCGTTGCTGCAGCAACTAAACCCAGACTTGCAACTAAGGAGGATTCAATAGTCCCAACTTATCCACACCACTGAGTCACATTCATTTGATTAGATCTTATTATTTTCTGCTCAATATTTACATTCTTATTTGCATCTTTTAATTGTTGCTATTTCATTCACAAATTGATATCTCTCATTCATTAATTTAGCTCTTTTGGTATTTAGATTTGTACAAATAATTTTGGTAATCAATCCCTGTAGAGACGATACTCACTCACTACTATATTACTTGTTTCGACACGTGCACTTGCGTAGCTATTATAAAATCCGCAACACACTTCTTTCAAAACTAGGAGTGCTCTATCAAAATGCCATGGCTCATCATGAAGCACTTTGTTGCATTCAACGTCATGTCCGAAAGAGAAGAGATAGGTGTCCACTGCCACCTCTCTTATGATGAGACCCCTTTCGACCTTCCATGGAGAATTAATCCTTTCCTTGAAGGCATTTCTATTTATTCGTCTTTTTGAGAGAATCTTACCCACCAGACAGAACTACTGGTCCTCGTTTCCTTTATTTACCACTTCATCTTCCACGCCAATGACTTCATCCTCTTCTGAAATAGAGAAGGTCCTCCATTGATCTACAATCCCCTCCCCACTTTAGCAAAAGACTCTTTCGGTCTAAGCTAAATTTACCTATGTCGCACTAGATTGAGGTGAATATAACTCTCAAGTGGTTTCCATTAAGCTCTCATGTTTTTTTTTTTTTGATAATTCATTAAGCTCTAGTGTTCTCTCTGAGTTATATTAAATATGTCTGGCCCATTTAAGCCACATGTTTATTGGTTAGGTTTTTTATTTCATTTAGCAAAATGATTTATTTAAGCACGTATTAAGCTATTATTTGATGGCTGAAATAAGGCCTTATAAATGCCCCATTCCTTGACTGAGTTAGGTGAACAACGTCTGTTAATTAAGAAAATAATCTTGCTATTGTATTTCAAACACTGAACTAATGATATAGTTTGGTTTTTCAAAATTTTCACAAAAATGCTTTAGCATAATTACCAAACAATCATTAATGCTTTAACTTCTTAGGTTGAGTCGAACCATACAAATTTGATACATCAAAATTTTCTATAGTACCAATTCTTTGTAACTTTCTAGTGTCTATAATGTTCATCCATTTGCTTAGAATTTCTGGTCATTCTAATTTATTTGTGATTCATTCCGAAATCTTCACTTTTTCTTTCCGATTTACTTTTTATTGAAAAAAGCTTTCTCCTTTTTGTGCCAAACTTTATTGTCTTCACAGGTTTTCAAACTCAAGAACTTGAAGATAAGGCTATGAAGATCACTAAACTAATGCTATTACTTCATTATAAAGCTACGACAAGAAAGTCAAATTCCTAATGATACTACAATTTGTTGCTTAGAAAATCTGGCAAACTGACCAATTGATGATTTAGTAAATCCTGTTGAAATCCTTCTTTATAAGAGGCTTCTCAAAAGGCTTTTCTTTCATATTCTACCTTTATACTTTTCACGTACAGATAAATCACAATTCTATCTCCATGTTTATTGTTATTTATATTATTAATACAGGTGAAAATCATGATCTTTGTATTGAGGATATTTATTTTTCATACAACCTCAACTTTACAAGCGATAGTGGTAAGCTCAGAAGTGGATATACACCTTACTCTTTAACTCCTCACCCTAGAAGATTTATGTTTAAAGAAGGCAAAGTCTCTGAGAAAGACTGGGACACAATTGGTGGCATAAACATAATCAATATATAATTAGAGAACCCTACTTGTTAACGTTGAGTTCCTTCTGCAATAGTGTGTGTCAGAAATACGTTCTAAAAATTTTTTGTTAATTTTAATTTTTATCAAAAACTTAGCATCGTTGTAATGATATATTCACATGCCATAGAAAGGCTGCTTCAAGAATAGTTTCTTGATAATAGAATCCTCATTCTTAATCACTAAGCTTTAAATTAGAGAAGTGTATGGGAACCTCGATCTTGATCAAACAAAAGTGAGATTCTAGCTTTAATTACAATCAAAATGCTCTAAGCAATTTGGATTAGAAATCAAGATTGATCTTTGATGGCTTTCTTCTCACTTTCTCTCTAATTTTTAGTGGCAACAACCACCAAACAAAATGTATTTCAGTCAGACTAAAATCTTATACTTCTTTAATGACATAATAGGGGATAAATACCCTACTTGCCTTAGAAGCAAATTCAGCTAGCCCTTTAATAATGGGCTGGCTGAGATTGCCTAGTGAATGGGCACTAGTGCCAGGCCCAATGGGACTAGTATGTTATTTTAATTTGAAAATTAGGCCTTGTACGACATTTTTGAAAAAAAAAATAGAAAAATATGGTGATTTCTATTTATTTAGATCTGTACGGTTTTTATTAAAATAATTCTATTTTAAAAAAATATTTAGAGAAATATCATTTTTAAAAATAATAACTAGTAACTGGTAACTAATTTCTGAGTACTAGTTGCTAATAACTAAAGGTATTTATAACTGGTATATAACTGGTAACTACTTTTCAAAAACTGGTAACTAGTAACCATTTTTAAACTAGTATTTTTCAAAAAAAAAATTTAAAAAGTGATATTTTTCTAAAAAAAACCATACAAGAATTGGAAAAAAAATTACCTTCATATTTTTATAATTCTTTTTAGTTTTTATAGGTAAAAGTGTTAAAGTCCTATTTTAATTCCTCTTTTTTCTCTTATGTTTGATTTCATGCAGTCCAAATATATTGATGTAGATTGGAGACTTAAATGAACATATTTAATTTAACCACTAGTAACACTACAAAAAAAGGGCTATAGCGACGACCTCTATAGCGGTGATATTTTGACACTACTATAGATATATATATCTGACGATACTGAGTATGTCGTTGCTATTAGATGTCAACCGTAAAAGTTTGACCAAAATTACTATAGCGACGATATATAGGGAAAATCTTAGTAACGACATGCGATTGTCGTCGCTATAGAATATACAGAAAAACATGTCATTCTACAGTAACTCACCTACTGAAAAATAGGTACCTTTTGGGGGATTGTAAAAATATCAGAGCCTATAGTGACGACATTTGCTGCCATTATATAATTCTTTTTAAAATTTTTTTTATTTAAAAGATGAATTAATTAATATAAAAAGTAAAATATATATATATAAGCGACGACAATCACTACAGGTAAACCCAAAAATCTGGGCGGGCAAACAGTGACAGCCCAAATTTGACTCAAAAAAATTTAAAAATAAACGGTGTCGTCAAGATCTATAGTGATGACTTGCATGTTTATACGCCGCTATAGGTCCTGCAAAATAAAACTCCCAAGCTCGTCTTTTTCATCATTTTCTTCTCTCTCTCTCTCTCTCTCTCACATCTCTCTATCTCTTTCACCCATCTCTCTCTCTCCTACCTGCCGGCCGACCGCCTCCACCATCTCTTTCTATCTCTCCGATAATGCTCTCTCTCTCTCTCTCTCTCATTGTAGATCCCCCTCCACCATCCTCGTCGGCATTGCTGCTATCTCCCTCTGCCATCTCGGCCATCGTCCCCCTCCACTATCTCACCAGTTAGTTTTTTGTTTTTTTTAATATTTATTTAGATTGTTAAAAATAAGAATTAGATTATATTATTGTTAGATTTATATATTTGTTAATAATAGGTTAGTTTTATATATTAGTTAAAAATAATGATGTTAGATTATTATTAAAATGTGGTCATGTTTATATATTAGTTAAAAATAATAGGTTCATTTATATTATTTAAATTATATAATATGATTTTATTATATTGGATTGTGATATGGTTAGATAATGTCGGATTATTTTAGATTTATGATATGGTGAGATTATTTGGATTTATTAAATTATTTTGTTAGATTATATTGGTTTGTTGTTAATTTGAATATGTGAGTTTAATGTTTGTGTGGAAATTATATGGAAAAATTATATTATTAAGTAATTATATTTTTGAATATGGAAAAATTGAAATGTGATATTTTTTTTGGTTTATGTTATGTATTTTAATTTGGATTTATATGAGATTAGATTAGAAATATTTAAATTGGATTAATAGGAATGTTAGATTAGTGATTTAATTTAATTATGAATGATGAAATTAGGTTAGAATAAATTTTGTAAATTAATTAAAAATATGATCTAATAATTAAAAATATGATTAAAATTAATAAATGATAATAGGAATAATTAAACATATTAATAATTTTAATAATTTAATTAATAAGATTAAATAATAATACACAAAATAAATAAAAGATAATAATAACTATTTAACACTTGTAGACAATAACTTTTATATTTTCATTATTAATTAAATATTTAGTAAAAGGTAACTAAATTAATTAATAAAGTTAGTACAAGAAGTAATTAAATAAAACTAATAATTAATATTTTATAATTAGGACTTCAATATAAGGTAATAATAAATAAAAAGAAATTAAATAGTAAGATTAATTTTATAATTAAATTAAAATAAATAATTTGTAATAATATTTTAAAAAAGGGCATCAACTCTCTTTTTATAATAATAATAATAATAATAATAATAATAATAATAATCAATTATCAAAAGAATGATCAAAGAAAAATCAATTCGATGGGACGACTGCTTACCCTTTGCTCTTTGGGCTTACAGAGCCACCAAGCATACTACCACTAAAAAGACTATGTTTTCTTTAGTATACGGAGCTGAAACTTTATGGCATGTGGAATTAAACATATCGCCTACTAAGATAGCACTTGGTGGAACAGAAAATTCTCGAGAATTTGATCTCGAAGTTTTGAAAGATCATAGAGCACAAGTATAAAATAGGGTTTGAAATTATCAAACAAAAATCACTTGAGCCTACAACAAGTTGGTATGTGCCAGGAGTTTCCAAGAAAGTGACTTAGTTTTCAAAGCTATTGATCATGTTATGAAAGGAATACATCCTGCTAAGTTCATACCAAATTAAGAAGGACCCTATCAAATTGCAGATATCAAATCCAGTGGATACTGCACTCTCAAAGTACCCAGATACAAGTATATTATCTGCAACTACTAACCTGAAGTTCATCAAGAAATACTTCATATAGTTTTCTAAACATGTCCACGTCTAGAAACTATCATTGATGAAATCTTCATAATATAAATAAATGGTTGATATTAAATTATCTTTGATCATACCCAATAACCCCTAATCTAGACTGAGCGCACACCCCAGTCCAAATATATAATTTAGTGCACACCCCATCTTAAATACAATTGGGCACACATCCCAATCCAAATTAGGTCTGATCATTTTAAAATTTAAAGAATCTATCAATTAATTATCATTTAGTCCAATAAATATGGGGACAACACTTAAACTTTAATCAGTTTTTTCTTTTTATTCTTCTCATCTTATCCTAATAATTTTCTATATTTTCTAGTATCTTATTTTATGAGGATTATTTTGGCTCTAATCACGCAATTCCCATATTGGAGTTCAAGAACCAAGAATTAGAGCCTAACCCTCTCAGTATCAAAGTTTGATGAATTTACTTATTTCAAGAAGACCTTTCAAACTTCACAAGCTTTTACAAAGAATTATTGTTGGCAAGTCAGCTAAATATAATGAAGAATATTCAAGGTCATCCCCAAAGTGTTGCTCAAATGCAGCGTACTCTTTTTCCTTTTTAGAGATTTTTCTTACTAGGTTTTGCTCTATTAAGATTTTAACGAGGCATCGTTTGGGTTAGGCTAATCTAATAAAAATGTTTCGGCATGACTATATGGAACTCGACTAGAGTTAGCAACCTGCTATTCGGAGCTTGCCTATAGTTTATACTAGCCATTCTTTTTAGATTCGAAGAATATTGGATTATCTTACAGGAAGGTACTAAGCTAGCTTGGATATGCCTGTAAGGTAATGATATTTCATCTCTACTCAGATATTCATCTAAAAAAAGAAATTCTTTCTCTATCAACTCAATGCCTCAAAGACATGTTTGAAGACCATATTGAGAACAATTCACAATAATGAGCTATAGTAAATAGTCACATTCACTATATCTAGGGAACTTAATATTTTGGGGTCTGATAAAATTTTTATAATTAGTTACTAACTAAAATATTAAGTCACAAAAATGTGATAATTATGAAATATGGAGTTAATAAAACGAGTGAGACGTGTCAAAATTATATGGGACAAATGAAAATTTTGACATTTCAAGACAAGTGTTAATTTCTCATTGGAAGATTGCTAAGATTATGCCATGTCAATATGATGATAAAAGCCATGTCATCAAAGAGGACACATGACAAGCTGTCATTGGAAGCTACCTAAAATTTGCCATTACCCTCACTTAGTGATTGCCACATCAAGTATAGACACATATTTTATTGACAAGTTGAATACACTACAATGTAAAGGTATCTGATTAGTGTTTGAGCTCACCCGATTAGGATTATGCCCAAAAAGTATTTATTATTTATAAATATTTATTGAATATTTTAGATGTTTGATAAAGTAATATTTCATGCATAGTATTTGTGATAATATTTTGATTATTAGTATAATAATAAATATAAAAAAATTTCATGATTTATTTATTAGAGAAATATTTTAATAAAATTATTTAGAAATATTTTCTCTAATTAAATCAAATAAGATTGTTAATAACTAATAAGACTTTCATGCTCTCAAAATTGGCAGAGTCCATAGTGTTCCAGACAGCCGAAAGGGTCTCCGAGCTTCTGGTTTATGAAGCGGCGTCCTTGACCAGCGTGAAGGACGAGTGGAGCGGCTCCGAGCTGAGCTGCGGCGGATGCTGTTCTTCTTGAGAGATGCCGGGAGCAAGCAAGAGCAAGACGAGCGAGTCCGCAACTGGGTTGCGGAAGTCAGAGACGTCGCTCTCGATGTCGAGGATGTGGTCGAGAGTTTTATCGTCCAAGTTTCGTCGTCGCCTTTGTTAGTCAAAGGTTTTTGTCTCCAAAAACTTCGGACCCGGATCAAGTTTTTGCAAACTAGGATTGATGATATCTTGAGAAGCACGCAAAGGTATCGGATCGAATTCGCTAGCGGCGAAGGGACTAGTTATGTGGCCGAGTTGCGGAGGAGCTTGAGAAGATCGTATCCCAGTGATGAGGATGAGGATGATGATGTTGTTATTGGTTTGGTGGACAGTTTTAAGGCTTTAAAGGATGAGTTGATGAAACAGGAAGACCGGCTTTGCGTTGTTTCGGTGGTTGGAATGGGAGGATTAGGTAAGACCACTTTAGCCAAGAGAGTTTACAACCATAGTGATGTTAGGCAACATTTTGATTGCCGTGCTTGGGTGTTTATATCTCAACAATTTGTGCCAAGGGATGTTTTGTATGAAATCTTGACACAAGTTGGAAGAGAAAACGAAAGAGAGATTTCGGGGAATTTAAAAGATCATCATTTGATTGTTAGGGTCAGAGCTTGTTTAAAGGGCAAGCGTTATCTAGTGGTTCTTGATGATGTTTGGAGAACTGAAGCTTGGAATAGCATAAAAAGTGCTTTTCCGAAAGGGAAAAAGGGAAGCAAAGTGTTATTCACCACGCGCAACAAGGAGGTAGCGTTGTCTGCTAATCCGTGGAGCTCTCTAGTCGAACCTTCATTTTTGACATTTGAAGAGAGTTGGGAACTTCTAAGACGAAAGGCGTTTCCAAGATATGTTGTTAGTAAGTGTGGTAGTCCTTTGGAATTTGAGAAGTTGGGAAAGGAAATGGTGAAAAACTGTGGAGGACTACCTCTTGCAATTGTTGTACTAGGAGGTTTGTTGAGTACAAAAAATTCTTTGGAGGGATGGGAGAAAGTGCTAAGGGATGTGAGTTCGCGTGTGAGTAGACAATGTGGAGTAGAAGAGATCTTAGCATTGAGTTATAATGATTTGCCTTACTACTTGAAACCATGCTTTCTCTATATAGGAAGCTTCCCAGAGGATTTGGAGATACCAAAAAGAAAATTGATCCGGCTATGGATAGCAGAAGGCTTCGTACCAACTCCCAGTGAAGGAGAGGTAGAAGAGACAATGGAAGATATAGCAGAACAGTACTTGGGAGAATTGATCGATAGGTGCATGGTTCAAGTGAACAAAATGGACTACACAGGGATGGGTGTAAAAACATGTAGGATGCATGATCTAATGAGAGAATTTTGTGTGTCCAAGGCAAGAGAGGACAACTTCTTTGAGATAATCCAAAATGAGATAAACAAGAAGTCACCTGGCTCTTCTTCATTTCAGCACTTTCCTGCAACTCGTTCACGTCGAATTTCTGTCCACCTTGGTCAGTGCCTTGATTACTCTGCATTATCGTTTGAACAGGTACATCCCCACCTACGTTCCCTTCTATGCTTTGCTACATATTCTCATTCTATATTACCTCTAAAGAACAAGAGTTTTAGGCTATTGAGAGTCTTGGAACTTGGCCAAATTCGAGGTGCACTTCCTTCTCAAATGCCAAGAGAAATTGGTAATTTAATTCACTTGAGGTACCTAGGCCTCAAATCTGCTAAGATAGTCAACTTGCCACACTCCATAGGCAACCTGAGGAATTTGCATACCCTTGATCTTCGAAATAATGACGGTATCAGAATGCCCAGGGCAGTCTCAGGGTTGATACGTTTGAGATATCTATTATTACCTTATGGTGGGTATACTCTTTCAAACTGGAGAAGGAATCATTTTCGAATGGATAAGCTGACAAACATTGAGACTCTGAAGTATATAGAATGCAAGGATTTGATAAAATATGATGCACACCTGAAACTGACCAATCTTCGAAATTTAGTAATAAATGTTAAAAGTGAAGAGGATCTTAGGGAAGTCCTTGAGTATCCTGTTGTGGCATCAGGTCAGCTTCGAACCTTAGCTATGTCTATGCCATTTGACAATGCATTTCCAAGTTTGGAATCACTATCTCAGTGTCTTCTTCTCTCAAAGCTATTTTTAAAGGGGAAGATTCAAAATGATTTTCATTCTTGTCCTATTCTGCATTTTCTTCCACCAAGTCTTAACAAATTGGTCTTGAGTAGATCTGAAATTAAGCAGGATGGCATGTTAATCCTGGAGAAGCTTCCAAACTTAAGGTTTCTTCAGTTGGGTGATTTGTCATGCATCGAGTCTAAAATGGTTTGCTTTGCCCAAGGATTTCCTAAGCTGGAGACTCTAAAACTTATTGGGTTGCGTGAATTACAAGAGTGGCAAATAGAGAAAGGTGCAATGCCAAGTCTCAAAAGATTAGATATTTATCGTATTCCTAAATTGATGATGATTCCAGAGGGGTTGAGATTCATCAGTTCCCTCCGAGAACTTAATGTACGGATGAGTAGTTCATTTGTGGATAGGATTAGACTTGAAGATGGAACTGAAGGAGAAGATTTCTACAAAGTCCGGCACATTCCTTCCCTCTCATCAATCGCGGTCGGTTGGTAACTCAGAGTTGGCTAATGAACAAAAAACTTGGCCATCTCTCTGATCCTGTCTTGGACCAAATGTTACGGGAGTCAAAACTGTACTCAATGTTGATAAAACTGTAGCCTTATGCTCAGTAGTAAATATGGTGACTAGACCAAAAATGTCTTTTATTATCGGACAAATTTCGCCAATGTTTACAGTATCCAACTCAGCTGCTTTGACAAGCCTGCAAACGGGTGTTGAAGTATCTCAAAGGAACTATCAACCAACCACGGCTTGTCCTTTTTTCCTGCGAAGGGACCATGTTTAGAGGGTTTTCCTTATGCAAATATTGATGAAAGAAGATGTTTCAGTGGCTGCTGCACATTCCTTGGAGGAAATGTAATAATCTGAAGTTTAAGAAAGCAAAGCCAAAGCTTTCACTCTAGAACTGAGCCAGAGAACAGAGCTTTCACTCAAGCTACCACAGATGTTGCGGTTACAATCATTCTGCAAAGTAGCCTGGACTTTCTGCATGTGGACTATCCAAGTCCTTTGGTTTTTTGACAATCTCAGAGCTGGTTCCAACCAAGTACATAAAAATAGGCGCGCATTTCATTGGTGAAACGGTCCTGACCAAGGAACTTGATCCAAGGAACACTCTTACAGCAGAGCACAGAACAGACAATCTTAACTAGGTTCTCCCTGTATCGAGATTCACTCAATTTAAGAGTGAGGAAGCTCTGACAATCCTCGCCACTTTGCTTTATGCAGCTTGTTGAGACACCGATTAGAGAGTTGCCTGGTATCAGCTGTACTGGTAGCTGGAACTATATATGTTAGATTACAGCTAGTTGATGTTGGTTTGCAATTTATTCTTATTGTTTATGGGTTCTGTATTCATGGCTCTAAGTCATTTTGCTAGAAAGTTCAATGCTTTGTGTTAAATTTGTTTGTAAATAGAATGCATCAGACTCATTGTTATATTGGATTGAGGAGCCAACGTTTATGCATACTGTTCTCACTTCTGTGTTCCACTCTCCTTTTCTTTTGTTTTAGCTCTCTCTTTGTGTATAATTTCCGTAGATAAGACAATTGCAATTTTCCTGAACACTTATGATCACTCTTGTTTTTTGAGGAATTTTTCTTTGGATCAGTATAAAATTTGTCCAAAAGATGCTTAAAGCGCTTATGTATCCCTATAACACAAGGACAAAGATAAAGGTGGAAGAGACTGCAACTTGGGCTGACTTAAGTTATATAAAAATTTTGACACCATATCGGATTAAGCATGTCATATTTTTGTAGACAGTGATCATACTTATTATTATATTTTTAATGGGGTTTTTGGCATGATTAGTCCCTGAATTTTTCGATGATTTGCAATGTATCCTCTGAACTTTTTTTTTGGCAATTAGGACCCTGAATTTAGAATTTTTGACAATATATCCCCTGAACTTTTTTTTTTGGCAATTAGGACCCTAAATTTAGAGTTTTTGGCACGATTAGCCCCTGAATTTTTCGTTGATTTGCAATTTATTTTTTAATTGTTTAAAAATTTGCATATAACTCAGGAGATATATCACAAATCAGCGAAAAATTCAGGGGCTAATCATGCTAAAAACCCTAAATTCAGGGTCCTAATTGCCAAAAAAAAAGGTTCAAAGGATACATTGCAAATCTACGAAAAATTCAGGAGCTAATCATGCCAAAAATTCTAAATTCAGGGTCTTAATTGCCAAAAAAAAAAGTTCAGGAGATACAATGCAAATCATCGAAAAATTCAGATACTAATCATGCCAAAAACCTTTTTAATGTACTTGTTTATGCTTACCATACTTATCCTATTATTTAACACCATATAGAATATTCTAGAATAAACTTTGATTTTAAATTGTCTAGTGATACTTAAAAAGTTGCATGTTGTCATGTAATATCCAATCTAATAAATTTGGATTTATTTCAACGGTATTTCTAGCAACATCGTTGAGCAACATTCCTTTTACAATTATACAAAAGACATGGTCTTCAGTTCTTGTACTTGATTACAGCATGGCAAGATCCAGCCAAAAAAAGAACGCTACAATGCCATAACTATATTAGTCGAACATTTAATTCTTTTTTTTTGAAGGGCTAACATTTTGATATCTTATATTAAAAACATAGTCAATATTATAATATAATACAATAATGATCTCTGCAACCTTTTTGACATTTGGAAGACAAACACCTATTATGTTCTTGGCCTACATAACACACCGCAAGTCACGGTGACCAACAGTCCCTTCTTTCTTCCACTCTTTCAACTTTCAACCACCAAAAGAAAAATTTCTCTATCAGTTCTCTTCTTTTTCACACATTCACAGGCAGAATGTGCCACTATAATGAAAAAGAACACCTAAGGCATCAATTACCAGAAACTATGGCTTTTACGAGTTAAAAAAAAGACATTGCATGGCACATAGTATGGCCCACCATTTACCGCAAGTCATGCCATAATCTAACACCTCATATAGTACCCCTGACTTCTTACCAAAACCCCTTTAATTCCCAGTTCACTGCAATGCTGCTTCTTCTTATTCACTGGGACCCTTTTCACTAGAGAGCTTCCATGGCTAAACTGAAGCTTCAGCTTTGGTTCTTCATCTTTCTCTGTAACCTTTTCCTCTGCTTCTTTCATGGGTTTTGCTCAGAGTTTGAGATTGGAGATGGGTCTTGGCTTAATGAGGAAGATGGAGTTGTAATGGTTCAGAGTGGGAGAAACCCACAAAAGAAATGTGATTTTTCTTCTGGGAAATGGGTTTATGACCAATCTTATCCACTCTATGATTCCAACTGCCCTTATCTTAGTACTGCTGTGACTTGTCAGAAGAATGGGAGACCGGATTCTGATTACCAGAAGTGGAGGTGGAAGCCTAATGGTTGCTCCATTCCTAGGTAATGATTTCTTTACTTTGAAAGTTTTTTTAAGTCCTCTTCTAACTTAGTGCAAGAAACACTTGAGGCAATTTACTCATAGAGCTTAAATTTCTTTTATGTTCACTTTTAGCATTTTCATTTGGGAAAAAATTAAAGGCCGTGCTAGATACGATATGAGGTTTTCTATACATATGAAGTCTGTTATGTGGATGTAGCAATTTATATGGTACATTATGCTGTAGCTTAGGCTCTTTAAGTAGATAGAGTGATTTGAGTTAGTAGTATATCTAGTTTTCGTGTCAATTTTGTTTAAGATAAATGCTCTGAAAACTTTCAGTCTTTTTATGTGATGTTATAGACAGAGCAGCTAGGCAAATAATATTTTTTACTTTAAACATCCATTTGATGTTCCTCTAATTCAGATTTTCTTACTTCACTTTTTTAAACAGGTTTAATGCATTGAAATTTCTTGCCAAAATGAGAAATAAAAGGATAATGTTGGTGGGTGATTCCATTATGAGAAACCAATGGGAGTCTCTTGTCTGCCTAGTACAAGGAGTTGTTCCAACGGGCCGGAAGAGGGTCACCTACAATGGTCCAACTATGGCATTCCATGCTATGGTAATGGATTTGCTATTATTCTCCCAATTCATATGGCCAAAAGGATGATTATACAACCGTTAGCATTATTCTGGCATAGCCTAAAATGATAATTATTATTCACATACAGGATTTTGAGACATCAATTGAGTTTTCATGGGCTCCACTCCTAGTGGAGTTGAAGAAAGGTCCTGAGAAGAAGAGAATTTTACATTTGGATTCCATTGAAGATAATGCAAGGTACTGGAGAGGAGTTGATGTTCTCGTGTTTGACTCTGCTCATTGGTGGACTCACTCAGACAAATGGAGTTCGTAAGTAAATTTTCACTATTTTTCTGATGTTATCATTTCCTTTTGTCTTCTTCTTCTTTCTTTTTTTTTTTTTTGGGTTACATATAACTTATTGAGGAACAAAATGAAACAAGAAAGTATAAACCCTGGATAAATTTTTGATCATATACTAATTTAAGACTCCCTGAAGAGTTCTTTTTGTTCCTAGTCTATATATATATTATAGGAATCAAGGTGAGATATACTTGAAATATCATACAAGTTTCCAGGATATCTCAGCTTTTAATGGTTTTCTGTTGAATTTGTTCTGTTCACATGGTAATATATCATGCTTTAAAACCCTGGTGATTGTCCTTACTGAGTTTTTTTAACTAAGTTCAGGTGGGACTACTATATGGAAGGAAAGTCTCTCTACAAAAGTATGAATCCAATGATTGCTTACCAAAAAGGACTCACTACATGGGCTAAATGGGTAGATTTAAATCTAGACCCTCGTGAAACCCGAGTCTTTTTCCGAAGCATGTCGCCTAGGCATAACAGGTAACACGCAGACTTCTTCTATGCAACTATGAACTTTGTTATGTTTCTAAAATATGAATATCAACGGAGTTTCTTAAATTATTTTCTGTCAGGGAAAATGGTTGGAAATGCTACAATCAGAAGCAGCCACTAGCTGCTTTTAGCCACCCCCATGTTCCTCAACAATTGTTAGTGCTACAAGGAGTGTTAAAAAGGATGAGATTTCCGGTGTATCTGCAAGATGTAACTACACTGTCTGCCTTTAGAAGAGACGGACACCCTTCTATCTACAGAAGGGCTATGGGGCAGGAAGAGAAGCAGCACCTGAAAGACTTCTCCTCTGATTGCAGCCACTGGTGCCTTCCTGGGGTGCCTGATATCTGGAATGAGATGCTGAGTGCCCTGCTCTAATTATCGAATTATGTATGAAAATGTAGGTAAGTTGGTTAGAATAACTGTTCTGCCATATTAGAGTTTGTTTCTTCTTCTTATTAGTGTCTGTAAAAACAAGTCTTTCATGTTGTCGTTTGTTCCGAGTGTTTTATAACAATGTCGTATGTTATGTTTGGAATGTGATTCTAATCCTCAATACAGAACACATAAGCCATGGTGCTATTTTGCCATCTTCATATAATCTCTAATGAATGTTGTAGAGCTTAGTTTTAGAACAGAGTATCGAAATAGTTTATATTACAAACTTGAACTATACTGGAACTTTTTTTATGTACGACATTTGAGAGAGTTGAACATAGAGATTTGGGAGGCTTAAGAAGGAGAAAAGAAAAGTACAAAAAGGTTAAAGAACATTCTAAAAGATATTCTCCAAATGTGAAATCAGTAAGGTTGAGACCAGCAATATGCATTGGTCATAGGATTCCAATTTATGCTTTCAACAACTAGGAAAAGAGGTAAGATATTTTAGTGGTGAAATTTCAGTGTGGCAAAGTTAATCATTTCCTTTTGCTTTATTCAAAATATGACATCTAAGGCAGAACACATGATAGTGAGTCATGGGTTTGAACCACCACACATACCACATTTTACTACAAGAAAGAGAGTGCTCTTCACTTTACCTTTATGGCCAGGACCTTATCTTACATCATGATGTTTGGTTATCGTGGTGCTCTGCTCATTAACTTTGCATTTGCAGCAACATAAAAAATAAATAAGATAAATAGAAAAACACGACAGAACAAAACACTGGCAGTGCATCTGAATATCAAGAGAGAGAAGAACTGATATTCGTTTTCAAGAATACATATATTTAGAGGACTCGGAGGCCAAATTATTTCAAGTACTCCAAATTGAGATAGCAAAGGTAAGAAGATCGAATGTTAATATGTTATGGAACATTTATTGCACTAGGGGACTGAATAGATTCAAAGCAGTTCAAAGAAAATACAATGAGAATTTCATAAGCAATGTAGAATTCAAAGCAGTTCAAAGATAATACAATGAGAATTTCATAAGCAATGTAGATCTTACATCGTAAGACCTCGCTTACATATATAGCATCTATTTTTTTTGAGTATAACAAATGTTTCTGAAAAATTCAGAACCAGTTGCTTACTAATTCCTAAATGATCTGATCACTCTATCTGAAGTATTATAAGGTATTTAAAACCAAAAATGAACTTTTGACTCTTTGCTAATCTAACTCTCACATAAATATTAGGTCTCCTAGGAAAATTGACTATGGGACTAATTTTCTTTCATTTTCGCACATGAGAAAGACTTTCCTTTTCTCTTTTTGTTTTTGTTTTTTGTTTTTTGAAGTTTAATCTAACTTCTCCAATAAAAAGAATTTTTTGGCATTCCCACCAATCTAAGCTCTTCTGAAAAAATTCCTGTGAATACATGCATGGTACACATTATTAAGAATCATGAATTTTGGTAATCTAATTTGCCCCAAAAACACATGCTGTACTTAAATCCATAATTTGATTAAATCTATAACAATTGAAATCTTATACAATTCCATTTATCTCGATCAATGAGGAGCAAACCTTTTCTTCAACTTGGAAAGCTCCTTAGAGCTCAGCCCAAAAGCCTTCTCCAGGAGCTCATCTTTAATGCCAGATCCAAATACTGCAGTTGGAATCCTCTGCAACCCTGGATTTTGACTATTGAAACTCCCAAGTATAGTGGCTGGAGTATCTCCCACATTCATCTGGAAGTGCACCATACCCTTTGGAAACACCATCACCTCTCCTTTCTCAATCACTTTAGCGAAAACCTTATTATTTGTATCAACAAATCCTGAGTAGACCTTCCCTTGAAGCACAAATGCTATCTCAGTAGCCCTCGGATGGTAATGAGGCACATTGACCCCACCAACCTCAAAGTCAGCTCTTACAAATGACATCCCGAGTGTGTTAAGCCCCGGAAAGATGTTCGAGTTGACCGAGATGGCGGACAGCCCTGTCGGCCCAAATTTACCAGGAGACTTGATCCCGGAGTACACGAAATCTTCAACCGTCGCGGCGGACGAGTTCTTGCAGTGGTTGGTATTGGTTGCAGGCTCAATCTCGGATATGCAGAAGTCTTGAACAGGGTCAGGATCTGAAGCCAGAGTGACATAGCCGTTGAGAAAGAAAAGTACTAATATTCTGAGATACATTGTTTGGGAATCTTTTCTCACTGAAAATGTAGAATAGAAGAGATGGGGTGTTTCAAAGAATTCAATATGTACCTAAAATATAGCTCTAGAATAAGATGCTACATATTACAACACAACGTACTTCCATATTTTTTATTGTGTTTTGGGGGATTATTTATTAATATGTTTATAGAGGAAATCTCATTGTGACTTATTTCTTTACTTGGGAAGTAAGTGAAAGAACTTTTGGTCCCCAAATGACAGCCCTCCACTAACTCCAGCAAGGTTTGCCTTTCATTTGTTTATTTTTATTTTTGGCTTCTTCTAGTGGAGAAGTGGGTATAGGCATATAAAAAAGGAATATAATCCTTGTTCATAGTTGCAATTATTGATGTACGCGTATTTCTAAAGACAGAAAGTGCAACCCATTTTCTCAAGTAAGCACATGAACTCCATAATATATTGGTATGGTGATTAAGAAGAAAGCTATAGATCATGGTCGTTGTTAAGAAATGAGATTCAATCTCAATTCTCAAGTTTGCTATAATGTAAAGAATTATCTAGTCCACACCGGAACAAAAAAAAAAAAATAAATGAAAAGAAATAAAGAAAGAAGCATCAAAAAGGATTTCTTTTTTTTTTTTTTTTTTTCGAATATCATCAGAGGAATTGGCAGTTAGTTTGTGGAAGGTGTACATGCCAAAACCATGTAACGGCCACGAGGTGAAATAGATCTTTCCTCAGTAAGAAATTAATAAATGAAACAACTATAACAGTTCTTTTTATCTTTTAGGTAGAAGTAAGTAAGATTTTATAGAAAATAAATAAACTACGGAAAGTAACAGGAATAGAAAGTTAAGAAAAATTTGAGCCAATTTTATGAACACTTGGCATAACAATCTACTTTTGTTGATGCCATGAAGCTAACAAAATAATTAGAAACTAGAGTGTCAAAATTTTGTTCAATCACTTTTTCAGACGATTTTGGGTTATTTAATGAGATTTTAACCCTGAATGCCTACTACTAATGGTGGTGGTATAAATAATCTTATTCGTTTTCTTTTTAATGATTTCTTTTAGGTACCAAGCAGAGGAATCAACCCTATATATATATATATATATATCCTTATTTCCATTAGTCTCTTTTTTTTTTTTTTTGGTAATGTATTTCCATTAGTCTTTGCCAAAAGTAACTAATGTTCTTACAAGGATTTAGATTCCACAAGAGGAATTACGATTCTAGAAAAGTCTAATATGAATGTCAAAAACTCCGGCTAGAGTACACAACTAGCCATTAACAAAATTGCTACAACAATTCCAAGAAAATCTCGATCAAGTTTAACACACTATGATCAGACATCATTTACAAGATTATTATCACAGTTTGATTTGCAAGTGGCTACAGGTCAAGTAGACATTGTTGGAAAATGGGTTAAAGAAATAGGTTGAGATTTTGAGCTTCTCTTAGGCTTGGAAACCCATGTATATTGAGAAGTCTAATTTTGTGTTATAGAACCCATTTTCATGAACTATTTTGAAGCTAAAAATTGAGTGGGACCCACATTTTGTTGATGAAAGGTCTTGGTGAATTCTTGTTCTCCTCCGCAAGGACATCGATTTCGTATATTCACACGCTCAAAATGGTACACAGATGAATTAGAAAAATGAAAGAAAAATATTGGAGTCCCACATTGGTGGGAAATGCATAGTGCAAGTGGTTTATATAGAACCATTTTTTGTGATGGTGATAAGAATAACTACTACAGATGCTCTCTCAAGTGTGCGTAGGGGGTTGCAAGTCTTCGGGCTTGGGCATGAATTTGTATGGGCTCGTGTGCGCCCGCAGGTCCGCACCTGTGGACATGAATGCCAGGCTGAAACTTGGACCATAGTAAGTTCAACCTTTTGTTGCGTACTTATTGCCCAGAACTGGAAAAACGTTATGGATTTTTGTTAAACGTTTTGGTAGCTGGAACAGCCAACTTGGGTTGGCAGGTTGTAATAGCCAATAATTAGGCTTCATGATCATTATGGGGTATTAACACACATAAGGTACATAACTTCCATTTCAGAAACTATAAAAGGGGACGTCCTCTTCCTCATTCTACACACAAAAATCAGAAACATTCTTCTCTCTGATTTCTCTCTCAAATGTTCTTGTATTCTTCAGTTTACTAGCTAGAGTTCTTCGAGTGTTCAAAAATTTTCGTAGCTAGAGTTCTAGTGTGTTTGAGTTTAAAGCAATCCAGTTCGTAGAGTGGAGGTATTAGTACTTCATTTGCTACTCTTCGTCGTTATATCCTAGGAGACTGACGCTTGCTAAAGTTCTCAAGTATTCTAGTGGAGGGAGCGAGTTAGTTTCAAGGACACTATGTCTTACGTAGGCTTCGGCGGTAAACAGTATTTTCGAACTGCTACTGGAATTCTGTTGAGGTTTGGGTAACTTTATATTTGTCTTAAAATTTATTATAAAGTTTGTTCGTTTGTAATCTTATATATTGTATATTATTTGTTATATTAATTTGTAACCTTTTTCCTACGATCTTAAAACTTATTCGTGTTTTATATAAGGTTATATTAGGTTGTATGTTAGAATTTATTTTATTAAATTCTTTATACTAGGTCTTTATGCTCTTATATAAGGTTTTTATTAGGTTGCATATTAGAATTTATCTTTATTAAATTTTTTATGCTATTTTTTGCAATATATATAATTCTAGTTATTTGAATATATATATTGCTCAACTACTTTGTTATTACTATCATTCTTGGTGTGGAATTTTTATAAAGGAGATTTAGTGTTCTGTCTAAGGCGACCGGGTTTGAAGAAGAAGCATCTGTGACCCCTCCACGTCTTTCCTGAGAGTTTCTTTGAAATTCTGTTTAGGAGGCGGGATTTTAAGTGGGACATGTTTGTGAACCCTCCGGCCTTTCTTGGGAACTAATTTGTACTGAAATTAATAATATTTGATTGATTAATTTCAGAGATGGCGAATAACAATGCTGATGTTGTCAATACTGAGAATATGATTAGTTCTCAACAGCCCTCTGTGGCATCTGCAGTGCCAGTGTCTGTCCCTATTGTGACTCCAGTGCTAAATCCTCTTGTGACTATAATGGTACCAGCAACGCATCATGGAGAGAAGTCTGAGAAGTTCAATGGGTTGAACTTCAAAATGTGGCGGTAAAAAATGCTATTTTATCTGACCACATTGAACCTTGCGAGATTCTTGACTGAAGAGGCTCCAAAAGTCAGAGAAGATGAGCAAGATTTCCAAGTTCTTGCTGCGGTGGATGCTTGGAAATAATCTGACTACCTATGCCGAAACTATGTAATGAATAGTTTGACCGATTCATTATATAGTGTATATCGTAATAAGAAAACGGCAAAGGAACTGTGGGAGTCACTGGACCATAAATATACAACTGAAGATGCTGGTTCCAAGAAATTTGTGGTGGGACGCTTCCTCGATTATAAAGTGGTCGACTCTAAAACTGTAATCAGTCAAGTTCAGAAGTTTCAATTGATTCTCCATGAGATTCAGGCAGAGGGGATGGCACTGTGTGAACCCTTCCAAGTAGCTACTATTATTAAGAAGCTACCCCCTTCATGAAAGGATTTCAAGAGCTACCTAAAGTACAAGCGAAAAGTCATGAGCCTTGAAAACCTTGTTATAAGGCTCCGCATTAAAGAAAATAACAGACGTGCTAAAAAGAAAGAAGCCTCGTCCTAGTACGTCTGGGGCAAAGGCAAATGATGTAGAGCATGATCAAAGCTCTAAGGCTAAGAAGAACAAGTCAAAGAAAGGGTCCAAGCTAGGACCTAAAGATAGAGTGGGCAAGAAGCAAAAATTTTAAGGAAAATGCTTTAACTGTGACAAAATGGGTCACATGGCTTCAGATTGCCGACTTCCAAAGAAGAAAAAGAATGAAGCCAATATGGTGGATAGTATCACAAAAGATGTAGAAGACATAAGTCTGTCTATAATCGTTTCTGAAGTCAACCTTGTTGGGTCCAATCCAAGGGAATGGTAGATTGATACTGGAGCTTCAAGGCATGTTTGTTCCGACAAGGACCTATTCACAACCTTTGAACCAATAGAGAATAGGGAGAAGTTCTTCATGGGTAATTCAGCTACATCTGAAGTACAAGGTCTGGGCAAAGTGGTGCTAAAGATGACCTCTGGGAAGGAATTGACTCTGAACAACGCGATGTATGTACCGGATATCCATAAAAACCTTGTGTTTGGTTCACTTCTGAATAAGCACAGATTTCATATGGTGTTTGAGTCGGATAAATTTGTATTGACCAAAAATGATATTTTTGTGAGAAAGGGATATGAATGTGGGGGTATGTTCAAACTAAATGTAATGATTGTAAAGTCCAATATCAATAAAGCTAGTTCTTCTGCTTACTTGATTGAGTCTTCTACTTTATGGTATGGTAGACTAGGACATATTAATTATAATACTATACATAGATTAATTAATTTAAATCATATTCTTGATTTCTAATTTGATACAAAACATAAGTGTCAAACTTGTGTTAAGGCAAAATTGACAAGGTCATCTTTTCAAACTATTGAAAGAAATACTGAACCCCTTGATTTAATTCACAGTGACATTTGTGATTTTAAAATTTGTACAAATAATGGGAGGTAATAAGTATTTTATTACTTTTGTCGATGATAGCACAAAATATTGTTATGTGTATTTGCTAAAATCTAAGGATGAAACAATAGAGAAGTTTATTCTCTATAAGAATAAGGTTAAAAATCAACTTAATAAGAAAAATCAACTTAATAAGAAGATTAAGATGATTAGAAGTAACCGTGGTGGAGAGTATGAATCATCTTTTGGTGAATTCTGTGCACAACACAGAATAATACATAAGGTCACTCCGTCTTATTTGCCTCAGTCAAATGGTGTTGCTGAGAGGAAAAATCGTACCTTAAAAGAGATGACGAATACGTTGCTGTTAAGTTCTGAGTTGCCTGGAAAAGCTATTTTAACAGCTAATTACCTTTTAAATAAGGTACCCTGCAAGAAAGAAGAAAAGACACCTTATGAATTGTGGAAAGGTAAAAAGCCTTCCTACAAATACTTGCGAGTTTAGGGATGTCTTGCTAAAGTCTTGGTGCTTATACCTAAAAAGGTGAAAATAGGACCTAAGACAGTAGATTGCATTTTCATTGGTTATGCACATAATAGTAGTGCTTATCGGTTTCTTATGTATGAGTCACAAATCCCAGATATACACAAGAACACAATAATGGAATCAAGAAATGCATCGTTCTTTGAACATGAATTTCCGTATAAATCCAAGGAAGTACCTAGTACATCTAAACGAATTTATGAGGCTATCACTGAGGATAGTCAGGACCAAGAACAAGTCGTTGAAGAAGAGCCTAGACATAGTAAAAGAGCGAGAACTAAAAAATCTTTTGGTCCGGATTTTTTAGTTTACATGTTGGAAAATGAACCTCAAAGCTTCCAAGAAGCTGTGAGTTGGGACCTTTGTGGAAAGAGGCCATTAAGAGCGAAATTGATTCCATCTTACAAAGCCATACGTGGGAACTAGTGAATCTTCCTCCAGGATGCAAGTCACTTGGTTCGAAATAGATTTTCAAAAGGAAAATAAAAGCAGATAGAACAATTGATAAATATGAGGCTAGATTAGTTATTAAAGGTTATAGGCAGAAAGAAGGCCTAGATTACTTTGATACTTATTCTTATATGACGAGAATAAATTCCATAAGGATGATACTTATGATTACAGCTCTGCAGAATCTTGAAGTACACTAAATAGATATAAAACACAGCCTTTCTTAATGGAGATCTAGATGAAGAAATCTATATGGAACAACCTGAAGGTTTTGTTGCTCCTAGACAAAAAAAGAAAATTTGTAAATTGGTCAAGTCTCTGTATGGTTTGAAGCAAGCACCAAAGCAATGGCATGAAAAGTTTGACAGAGTAATGCTTGCTAATGGTTTTAAAATCAATGAGTGTGACAAATGTGTCTATGTCAAAAACATTGAAAATGGCTACGTTATTTTGTGTTTTTATGTTGATGATATACTCATTATTGGTAGTGATGACAAGACGGTCAAATCTACTAAGAATATGTTAAACTCCAAATTTGATATAAAAGATATGGGTCTAGCTGATGTAATTTTAGGAATTAAAATTACAAGGACGTCTGATAGACTCATACTTAATCAGTCGCACTATGTGGACAAAATTTTAGAGAAATTCAACAAAGATGATTCTGGAGTATCCAGAACTCCGATAGACATGAGTCAACACCTTCATAAGAATAAAGGTGAGAATGTTTCACAAGTAGAATACTCTAGAGTGATTGGTAGTCTAATGTACTTGATGAGTTGCACAAGGCCAGATATAGCATACACAGTCAGTAAACTGAGTAGATATATGAGTAATCCGAGTGCTGAGCATTGGAAAGGAATTGTGAAAGTACTTAGGTACTTACGATATACTCGTAACTATGGACTACACTATAACAGATATCCTGCAGTTTTAGAAGGATACAACGATGCAAACTGGATATCTGATATAAAAGACTCAAAGTCTACTAGTGGGTATATGTTCATACTAGCTGGAGTAGTTGTATCATAGAAATCTTCAAAACAAACGATTATAGCCCGATCTACGATGGAATAAATGTGGTGAAGAGGCTAAATAGCTACGCTATTTCTTAGAAGATATTCTAGATTGGCCTAAGCCTGTGCCTCTAATTTCTATATATTGCGATAGTCAATCAGCTATTGGAAGGGCACAGAGTAACATGTATAATAGTAAGTCTAGATATATATATCGTAGACATAATACCATTAGACAACTACTCTCAACAGGAGTTATTTCTATAGACTATGTGAAGTCTAAGGATAACCTGGCGGATCTGCTAACCAAAGGGTTAAACATAGAGTTAGTTGATAAATCATCGAGAGGAATAGGACTAAATCCTATGAAATAAAGTCAATATAATGGAATCCTAACCTAGTTGACTGGAGATCTCAAGATCTAGGTTCAAAGGGACAACCTAATTATAAAAATTTAGTTAGATCATTGTGGGGGTTATCCTCCTGTGAAGGTATTACCTTTATATCCATTCCTGTGATGAAAAGCAGTGATGCCCGTAAGGAAGAGGATAAGCAAATGCTTTTAATGATTCTTATGCATCAGGAAACTGAGCGGAGTAATGCGGGTTACTCTTAACCAAGAAATCACCTATATGAGAGAGTAGTGGGGCCACTTCAAATGGGAATTATAAGGGCTTAATTCTTTAGAAACTCTTGCAGAACCAAGCAGAGATGTTCAAGTCCAAAATGAACATAACCATAAAAACTGGATATGTTAAGAAAGATTCCTGTATGAAGTATATTATCATTTACATGAACGACAGAATAGTTCAAAGACATCGTATCTACTGATCAGTCAGTAAAGTAAATATACTCTCACAAGGGAAGGTTCAAAGGGTAACACCTACCTCTCCTATACAGGTTTCGTTCGTTTGAACTCTATCACCTTGTCTAGAGTCTATAGTTTCTCCTTTTACAATTTCTATTCATGTGGGGGATTGTTACAAATAGGTTAAAGAAATAGGTTAAGATTTTGGGCTTGTCTTGGGCTTGGAAACCTATGTATATTGAGAAGTCCAATTTTGTGTTATAGAACCCATTTTCATGAACCATTTTGAAGCTAAAAATTGAGTGGGATCCACATCTTGTTGATGAAAGGTCTTGGTGAATTCTTGTTCTCCTCCGCGAGGACATCGGTTTTGTATATTCACACGCTCAAAATGGTGCACGGATGAATGAGAAATTATTGCTCAAAAGTGTACCATTGAAATAGAAATATGAAAGAAAAATATTGGAGTCCCACATTAGTGGGAAATGCATGGTGCAAGTGGTTTATATAGAACCTTATTTTGTGATGGTAGTAAGAATAACTACCACAGATGCTCTCTCAGGTGCGCGCAGGGGGATGCAAATCTTCGGGCTTAGGCCTGAATTTACATGGGCTTGTGTGCGCCTGCACCTGCGAATACGAATGCCGGGCCGAAACTTGGGCCATAGTAAGTCCAATCTTTTGTTGCGGCCCAGTTAACTTTTTCTTTCATTTTTGGACATTTTTACTTGTAACCTATGTACTTAATACCCGGAACTGCCAAAATAACTTGGAAAAACGTTATGGATTTTTTGTTAAAAGTTTTTAGACGTTTGTTAAACGTTTTTGGACGTTTTGTTAAGCATTTTGAATGTTTTGGTAGTTGGAACAGCCAACTTGTGTTAGCAGGTTGTAACAGCCAACAATTAGGTTTCTTGACCATTATGGGGTATTAACACACATAAGGTACATAACCCCCATTTCAGAAACTATAAAAGGGGACGTCTTCTTCCTCATTCCACGCACAAAAATCAAAAACATTCTTCTCTCTGATTTCTCTCTACCATTCTCTCTCAAGTATTCTTGTGTTCTTCAGTTTACTAGCTAGAGTTCTTCGAGTGTTTATAAATTTTAGTATCTAGAGTTCTAGTGTGTTTGAGTTCAAAGCAATCCAGTTCGTAGAGTGGAGGTATTGGTGCTTCACCTGCTGCTCTTTATCATTGTATCCTGGGAGACTGACGCTTGCTAAAATCCTCAAGCATTCTAGTGGAAGGAGCGAATCAGTTTTAAGGACACTGTGTCCTACACAGGCCTCGGCGGTAAACAGTATTTCCGAACTGCTACTGGAATTCTGTTGAGTTTGGGTAATTTTATATTTGTCTTAAAATTTATTATAAAGTTTGTTCGTTTGTAATCTTATATATTGCATATTATGTGTTATATTAATTTATAACCTTATATATTGCATGTTACTATTTTCCTACAGACATTGTCTTATGCATACGTTAAAACATCATGGACGTTCATAACAAAAACAAAAAATTCCTATATGGTTTGGTTTAAATATCGATAGTGATGATTGAAACAAATGTGAAGAAGGTTGAGATATTTGATCAGACAAACATACCAAGGACTATACATAATAATTTTAGAGCTTTATTGATCAGACAAACCTGCCAAGGACTACACATAATAATTTTAGAGCCTTCAAAAGAGAGTACTAAAAGTCTTAAAAACTAGAAAGTTTGGTACAATTTAAAAGTAAAAAAATAATTAAAAAAAGTAACAAACATTTAAAATTAAAAGAGTGAGGCTAGAAAATATATATCTCTTAACATAGCCAAAGTTCTCAGAAGCAACATATGACATATGCTCAAGTAGTGTGATTTTGTGTATACACTCATTTTAGTGAAAAGAAAGCAAAAGAATTGCTGCCACATTGTCATCTAATTAACAATATTATGTTCAAGTTTTCTGCATACAAGTTTAATGACTACTAATAGATATTGGACTTAATTAGCCACATATATCTCAATCAAACCAAAGAAATATTGTTGAACAGATTAAAAAGGTAAAATCTGACAACTTTATCAAAAATACCATCGAAGTCTTGAAGGATAAATGCAACAAAACGATGTTAGACTCTCAACACAAGCAAGAAGAACAATGCAAATGACCGACTATCTGCAGCTAGCCTTTTGTAAATCAAGTAATCTCCATAGACTGAACGCCATCATATTCGAACAACCGCTTGAATCAAGTAACCTGCTGCACCATAAGAAAATTAAGTTGCATTGAGCTGTCATTCATGAGAAACTACTTACCAAACTTTCATTTAATTTTTTATTATTTCTCAAGACCGACCAACTATAATAAGGGACGGTAGTACCACTTACTAAATTGTAGATGGTGTTTGAAATTCCATTCATTGCATTGTTCAGGAAGAATCTACAACTGTAAAGGTTCACAAAGAAAGGAAAATAGAAAGGAGAATTAATCGAATATATGTTGATTCATAAAAGTTTTAGATGAACTAGAAGAATGCATGATAAACGCTTGCACGGTACAAAGCCGGGCGCCTTAAATCTAAAAAAAAAAAAAATTGTTGAACTAATTACATACATAATAACTATGATCAAGCAATATAGCAATAATAGGCATTATATTTTGAATGCCTTTAGCAAGGTAAATTTAATAAAAAAAATATATCATAAATCTTATAAGAAGAAACAGAAGGGTAAGGCTTCCGACTTATATGCAAATTGGAGTTTGAGAGATTTACCGGTCACTTAATGATTAATCCTCGAATATCGATCCGTATCGTGCGTGACAAAAGGTTGAAGGACAGCCTTAGTTTGGGGATGTTTCCATTCCAGCGATGAATCCCACCATGACTTTTCTACTTCGACACGTCTAAGAGAAGCAGGAGGATCTGGTTCTTCCCAAAGCAGAGTCATCCTCTTCAAATTCGGACAACGTATTATATGAACTTCTTCCAATGAATTTGAAATTTTTAGGCTGCAGCTGCAGAAGCTCTCTAGTTGTGGAAGGTGATATAATTTCAGATATCTTAATTTTGGGGGAATGGAAATGATCGTAGCTTTTGCTTCATCTTGATCCGATATTTCTCCTATTATTTCCACTAGTTGTTCACAAGATCAAACTTTCAGTCTTTCGAGGCTTTGGAGGTGCAACAGCTGTGAGAGCGTGAACAATCTCTTCAATCCATCGCATATAGCTATATTCAATTCTTTGAGAGAGGAAAAAGCGTTGATGGGAAGTACTGATGATGATGGTGATGGTGGTGGGATCTTCTGCCTCTCAATTAAATCAGTTAACATAGGCAAGCCTCCAAGTCGTAGAATTTCAAGGCTTTTAGAAAAAAGCACGTTGCAACAGCAAGAGCAAATCACGTGCCTCATGCTTCTACAACCAGACATATGACATTCTCTCAATGTCCCCCTCAATTCAACCATATGGCTTAAATTTGTTGCAAGACGACAATAGAGAACCGATAGGCACTTAATGGATTTTGGTAATACACATGTTGTGTCCCCATCAATGCCTGACAAGAATACTTGATTCTTAAGTTCCTGCACCCGATGATATTCACCTCCAACAGAGATAGTGCAATTAATGTTAGCTTCTCTCTCATCCCACGATTTGACACACGTGTTCAAGTCATCAATGTGATAAAATGTTCCGTAAAATTCGTCCAACTTTCTCCAGTGGGCTACTTCTGCTCCATGTAGGTTGAATGTATCTGACTTAAAATATTGTATATGAGAAAGTTGAGACAAGATCCCATCGGGTATATTCTCTAATCTCCGACAGTCGTAAAGATTAAGATATCTCAAGTTAATTAACTTCTCCATGCCCTTGGGTAGCTCGCTGATTCCAGTTTCACTCAAGTCCAGCCGCCTTAGAGCCGTGAGATTTTCCAAAGATGGCACATCCCACAGCCATTCACAACCCGAAAGCAACAAGGCAGTGAGACATTGCAAGTTAGACATCGAAGTCGGCAGACTTTCTATATCAGTATTTGATAGATCAAGAATGCTAAGCTTCTTCATATGCATGAAAAAATCATCTGGGATGACTTTCAAAGCCCTATTGTCACGTAGCAGCAACGTTAATAGTTTCGGACATCTGGGTGGTGATGAATTCATGAGTTTTAAGATGTAATTATTCATCAAAGAGACCCTCACATGATCCTCCGACCACTCAATTTCGTTAATTATTACTTCCATTCTTGCCCGTACAAGAAACTCAGTACTTGCAATTTTGATGGCCGTGTCCCTTATCAAGTCATGCATCTTCACATACTTAATCCCATGCTTATCTGTTCCACCTTCTAACAAACAAACTTTTTCAAGTTTATTTAACATAGTGTGACCCTTGGCAATCTGGTCTGATCTTCTGCTGTTCATTCCATTATCGATCAATTTCTCATCAATGAAATACTCGATTAACTCATCGCTTCCAATCAACGCATCTTCAGGAAACAATGAGCAATATAGCAAACATTGTTGTATTAGTGGATCTTTCAACCTGTCATAGCTATGTTTCAAAACATTGAAAACTTCAAAAAACTCCATGTCACCATTCCTGTACTTTGCTTCTTTTATTTCTTTCAATGCATTACTCCACTCATGGATGTCATCCACTCCTTTCATGCTTCCCGCCATTGTAGCAACCCCTAGTGGCAAGCCATCACATTCTTTTACGAGAGAATTTGCAATTTCTTCAATTTCATGAGAGAGTGGAGTATCATTCCCAAAGGTTTTCATGAATAATGTCCAAGCTTCTTGATGGTTAAGAGTGTGTACATAGATTGGCTTTCGGCAGTTCATCTTTTGACACACTTCTTTTGATCGAGTGGTTAAAACCAGTTTATGTCCTCGCATTCCAACACAAATTCCCACTTCATCTAGAGAAATACGCTCCCACACATCGTCTAAGATGAGTATAAAATTTTCCCATCTTTCTAAGGCCCCTCTTAGTTTTGCCGCTCTTTTTCTTTCATCATCCTCTTTTGAGATATCCAATTTCACTATTTTAGCAATGTCACGTTGCAACTTATGAATGCTGCAATTCTCTGACACAGTAACCCAAGAAACATTAACACGATCTGCAAGAAGTTCGTTGTAAATATGCGTAAGCATAGTTGTTTTGCCGACCCCTCCCATTCCGTATACGCCAATGACTGGGTCATCTCCATGAAGTAAGCAATCCAAAATCATTTTCTTATTTTTCTCAAACGTATCACCAACTAATTCCTTGGTTACGAATGGATCTCTTTCTAGTTCGAATACTTCAATTGTGAGGCCATTTTGAAATTTACCCTCTTCAATAAGTTCTGTTACCTCTGTTGTATGGTTTTCCACATCCATTTCTAGCCTTCCACGTGAGTACCAGCTACTTTCTTTGACATCTTGCTCCAGCCGTTGAACTTTATTGCTTATACTCTCAACATTCTCTAGCCAGCGTTTCACTGTCTTTCTTGGCCTCAATGAAGATGAGCTCTCTACAAGTTTCAGCTCATCATTAATATCTGCTTTTCTGCTTTCCAGACGTTCAGTCCTATTTTTCAATTTATCCATCTTCGTATCAAGCGGCGTCGAGCTTATAACACCAAACATTTGGTATATACCTATTACAATGAAAATTGTAGGCTTCAACAATATATAAAAATCAAAGATGTTGCAATTTGACACAATTTTAGTTTTAAGACCAAGACAGGTTAGGTTTTAGTTTTTTTTTTTCGGACCTAGATGTTGTAATTTCTTCATTTGATTATGTGTTGATAATGGAATGGTTTTAATTTCTAATCAAATATATTCCTTCAACATAGTTTAATCAAAATTGAAATATGAATAGACGAGACTTCCTTGATGCTTTCTCTATAAAATCAGGTTAATCACACATTTATCCCTTAATTCAACACTATGTGAATTTATATTTGTTTGAGACCTCCAACAAGGGACAAAATTTTGGTCTTCTCCTTTCTTTCATTCCAAATATAACAAGAGAGTAGTGATCTCATTCATATATCATATCATCTCCTTCTAAGGTAATGTAACTCTCCTTCGTTCTTATTTTCCTTCCCTACTATCAAATATAGCCTAAAGGATTTAAGCCCCGAAAACTTTGGCTAAACTTAGGGAGATACAAAGTATGTTGGGGCAAGTCCCTGAAGTCATATTAGGGAGAATTAATCAAGTTATGATCAATCTCAGATTAATTAATATAGAACCAATTAAGAAAAGAAACAGAGAAAAAATTAAGTGAAAATAGGAAGGAGGTTAATGGAACTTATACCCTAATGGGGTTTCTAGCTTAGTTCTTTCATGCACAAAATATTGAAAAAAGTCTCTATTGACGTGAAGAAATAGAACCCCTAAGCCATATAGTTTTACCACTCTTAGTATACGATTTCTTAATGAAACCAGCTAGATTATAGCAGCGCCTAGGAATAAACTAGCAATTTAATAGTCTTAGAGAGTTTCCATTGGTTAAATCCTAAACTAGGCCATGCAAAACACCATCATTGGAAATATAAATGAAAAAAATAATATTGGCAAAAAAGTTCTTCCTTTACTTCTAAAAATCTAATGTCTCCCCATTAATAACTTGGTCATTAAGTTCACTACTAAAAAAAGTGCCTACCACGGCACTGGCGCTTGTACGGAGGGCGCCGTAGTAGGCATTTGATCTACTACGGTGCCTTAATGGCGTTGTGATAACATTCAACATATCACGGCGCTTAAAAAGTACCGTGGTACATGCGTGACTTTAACGGCGCTTGTCAGGTGCCGTTAGCATTAAGAAACACGGTACCATTTAGGCGCTGTGATAGATATTCCTCGGTGCCTAAGAAGCGCCGAGATTGGGGAGCTTATATAAAGCCCCAATCTAACCCGATAATAGCCCTCTCATAATAGGCTGCGCCCTAATTTCTCTCTCAGCACCTCCCCGCGCCCCTAACCTCCTTAGGTCCATTTTTTTGGCGAAAGAAGTAATTTTAAGCTAAAACTCAATTTGTTTCACTAAAATTAGCTTACCCATTGTTCTAACCATGATATTGACCTATTAATTTGTAGAAATATAATGTTTTAGATTATATTTAGGTGTGAGTTGATTTAGAACCCTAGATTCTCAAATTGGAATTTCTTGGGTATGTATTCAATCTATAGTCTTATAAAGTTATTTTGATTGTTTATTTACTAGAAATTATATTTTACCCTATATTAATCTATTTTAGTATGAATTAATTCGAAATTATATTATTATGATTTGTTGTTTTGTTGATTGTAGATATTAATATATCCAATTTTTAAAATTATTTTGGGTGTAGTTTGGAGTTCATTCACTTGCAAAAGTTTGGAATTGAATGTATGTTCACTCAATTTCTACTAGTTTTATATTTTAGGTAGTTTGAGTGTAAATTAACTTGAGTTTTAGTTTGTAATTTTTTGTAATTGGACATACATTGTTAATGTAGGTTTTAGTTTCCTCTTTTATTAGTCCAAAATCTTATTTTGCATATGTATTTGTTTCAAATTTTTGAATTTTCAATTTTAAAGTATTTTGGATTTTATTTATTGAATTGTATTTCAAACGTTTTGGGTATATATAGGTTTTAGTAGAAGTTTGGACTATATAGATTACTTATACATTAACAATTTGTGGTACATAGTCTCAATTTTTTCTTGGCCTATATCATATAACTTTCTTCATTGGTTTTACATATTTATTTGGTGGTGATATAATGATGTTATAATTGCGTATAATTTTTTGAGTTTATTATTTGTGTTGATATTATTTTGTCGCATGCTGTGTTTGAATAATTGGCTACTTGTTAATATAAAGGAGACTATATGTCAAAAATAAATTTAAGTATTAAATTTGGTATTACTTATAAATATGAGAATTCTTTGAAATATGGGAGATTATATCCAATTATTCCTTAACAGGTAATTGTCCAAATGGAAAATAATAGTGAAGATGATGTTTATAAATTCACACCATCACAAAATCAAGGTTAAGGACCACATAAAAAGAAACAAAGGAGGGCAACTTAAATGAAGGAGTTGATTAAAAAGAGAAGTGATAATGAAAAAGAAATTGTCAAGTATAATGAATGGGGACAACCAACCAGGGATGAAAGTAAACATTTAGCGAGTTTTTATGGTCTTACGGTTCATCGCAAGATCCAAATCAACATTGATAGTTAGACGCTTGTACTAAAGGATCTAAAAGATGAGCTTTGGCATATAATAATGGTATGAACATGAATCTTTCTATTTCATACTTATTTCATTATATTTGGTAGTAACATGAATTCTTTTACATTGTAGGAAATATTTGTAGTAGACTACAGAGCAAAAAAAGAAATTTTTGCAGGTGACACACTTGGATCGCATCTTACATGGCCTTAGATACTTATTATTTTTGACAATGATTTGGTCAGACATTATTTCTTAAATAAATCTGTTCTACAATGATTTAGTAAGCTCTTTATTTACATGTTTGTTAAAATTTCATCATTCATTTGGATTCTAGGACATTAATAATACAAATAGGCAGCAATCAAGCAATAACAAATCTTCACAACCACAATCACCTCACACAACTCCAAGAAAGAAAGGAGAATATGTTACACAAATACAATTTAAAACTTGTGGTGCACCAGCTTCAATAAAATTACTATTGAAAAATATTGTGGGAACAGATGAAGGTGTTATTGTAAATATTCCCTTTGATGAAGAAGTTTTTAAAGAAGCATTTAATTTGTCTGTGTTCAAAGACGACATAATTGAGCTTCGCACCATGCAAATGATTGGGACCGTGTCTATTACGTTATACATTAGGCAAGAAGTTTACTTATCTCGTATATATAGCACTTGACATTCATGTTATGACAGTCAGACAGACTGTCAAGACTGAGAAAGGCAATCACACGGAGAATCAGGTTTGTCTCGACATTCCAAATATGCGTCGCGACAGAAAAGAAAACTTTCTGGAGGATCAGTTGTTAAGACATTCTATATATACATCATGACAATCAGGAAACCACGTGAAGACTTGATAATTTCTACACGTAGGTTTTACTGTAATGTAAAGGATATCGGTTTCTTTATTGTAATTAAGTGGGTAGATTCATAGGCTTAATTATAACTAGAAAAGTGGGTAGAGAGGCTTTATGGGTCATCTCTTTTATTGGGTAATCAAGGAGAGATGAGAGGAGAGTTTCTTGGTCCTAAAAAGGGAAACCTTTTTGGTATGATTCTATAAGTAAGTGTGTGGTGAATACATCTGAAAGTACCATGAGAATACATGCCAAAAGATGTAGTATACAAGGGGCTGCAAGTCTCCTCTCGAGAGATAGAGAGACGAAGCATATTCTCTGGTAATCAAGGCAGAGAATAAGAAAATATAGAGAGAGGTGGAGAGCAAAGAGTGAGTGTTAAATACTAGAGTTTGCTTGATTCTTTCTGAGTTCTTGTATGTGGCTTCTTATTTGGGTAAATAGACAAAGAAGAAGGATGGACAGAGAGAATGGGTGAGACAGAGAGATAGTGAAACACTTGGGTCTGTCATAATTATTTCTGGAGATATTGTTGTGGGGGAATTACCTTATAATCTGTGTACTATTATTTATCAATAATATTGCTGCGGTGTGCTAGAGTGGACGTAGGATGATTTATAGCTAAACTATTATAATTCTCGGTGTCTATTGATTGCTTTGATGGTGGTTTCTTGAGCATGTGTATTCTGTAAGATTGATCCATTTGGTATTCCGAATGTTTTGTCGTGCCAGATGACTTTCTGTTCTCTTCGCTAAGTGCATTCTTACTTTTATCCCCCAACAAAATTTTTTAAGATTCTTTGGTTAACTTGTCCCACTTTTTTCTACCCATAACAATTCTTGAAGATTCTAACGAGATTTTCTTGTATTTGACCTTATTTCGATTCCTAGATCGTGGAATACCTCAAGGGTAACTGATTGTTTTTGGCGTATTGATTTTAATTTAGTGCTGGATATTCTACTAAGTTATATTGATATGGACGGTGTGTTGGTCGGCACTATAATAACAATGGTGTTTGAGTTGGGCTACAAAGTTATTATGGAAAGAAGAAATGGTGCTAACCCTTCTAAGTGTTCTGTTCTCACAAGGTGGTGGAAGTCATTGTGGAATCTTAAGATTCCAAATAAAGTAAAAATTTTCATCTGGAGAGCTTTTTTACATTATTCCTACTACTTTTAGTCTTTTCAAAATTATTGCACTCGCCGTTTTGATGCTGAAGAATTAGTGACTCATGCCCTCCTCTACTGTCTTGTAGAGGAAGTATTTAGGTAGGAACTCGATTTTGGGAGCATGTGTGTAAAACAAATGGGCAATCTTTTGTACGATGCGTGGTTGACATGAAAAAAAAAAAAAGCTTAATACGACAAACCTGGAGACTTGGTGTGTGGTAGCTTGGATGCTGTCGGGCGAAAGAAATGGGGTAGTCCATGGTCACAGAGCCAAAATTACCTCATGTATCTTAGAGGATGCTGAATTATGGATTACTGAGTAGAACCTATTCTAGGAGCTAGGCTTATTGTAATTTTGCTCCTAGGAATAGGTCAAGGTTGCACATATCTTAGCTTCGTATGCTTTAGGCTCCATGTCTAGTTTAGTTTAGTTGTTTTGAGATTCCCTAGTATGTTTCTTTGGCAGTTTCTTTTTATATTGATATTCATCAGTAAATGAAATCTTTCAGCAAGGATGGTTGTGGGAGGTCAATTTTAAAACTTGAACCTAAAGGATTGTGGTGGAAGGTTAATTTATGTAGGCACTAGATTGGCTAAACTTAAGAAAATAGGAGTGTGCTTTCTCAGTGAGAGAAGGCCTCCGTTTTTGAACAGAGACAGAGTACCATTGAGGATAATGTCGTTATTCACAGCTAAATTCTGAATATCTACTTAAAAACATCAAGGGCCTATGTTGACGTCTCAGTTAAAAGGTACCCACTTAAATATAAAATCACTATATAGGACTGATTTCACAGGTGTAACAGTATAAGGTATACCCTAGTTTCTGAACTTACAACACCGTTCCCAGTGCTTTTCCTATGTTTTCATTCTCCCCTTCTTCTCCTAGGTACCCTAATCTCTCTCACACATTTTCTTCCCCATTTTTACCTACTTCTGTTTATATAGTCCTTTTTTTTGTTTTAATTTTTTTGATTTTTTTTTTCACAAATTTTTTTTTGAAAGGGGTTTTCACTAATTTTTACGTTGTCCAAAGATTGAAAAGTTTCAAAAAGGAGGGGAGAGAAGGTGAAACAAGCTGTTTTATTTCATAAACTTAAATTTTTTTTTTTGATAACTAAAAGGGGAGGAGGGGGCGACCTGCGTGGCAACCCTCCCTGGGCGTGACCATAGGAGCTCCAACCCAGTTCAGGAATGTTCCCCAAGACTCTGTCGACCAGGTCGCCACCACTGGATGGTGGAGTGAGTCACTTGAACCCCAACCGCGCTACTAGCGGTAACGACACCCGGGGGTGAAGGATTGGGCATAGGCTGGCAGATAGGTACCCTCACATTTAAGACTCCCGAAGGAGCCACCCCATATTCGAACCCGGGACCTCCTGCCCCCGGATAACAACGATTACCACTAGACCACAAGCTCGGTGGTCATAAACTTAAACTTATTCTTTAGCTCTAAAATCATTTAATTTTCTTTTTAACCATTTTTATGTCTAAATATTTTTTTTTTAAAAAAATGTTTTTCAAATGTCTCTTTATATATTGTTTTACCCCTTATCCTTCTTGACTTTTGTCAAGTGTGACACTAAACTCCAACATAATTATCTTGGACATATTTTGCCCTAAATTTGGCAAAAATTGTGTCATTCGCCCAAAACACACAACGGCGTTGAAAGACTCCGTGACATATTATTTCTCACTTTAATGAGAAAACAAAATTACTAAAAGCCCACTCTGCTACTCTCTCTCTCTCTCTCTCTTTCTCCGTCATCTTCTTCTTCGTTCAGGACCTTGCCTCTGCCCCTAGAGAGCTTAAAGACGTTGCTTTGGTCAAGCCTGTTTTCACTTATCTTAAGTCGTCAGATTCCAACGACACCCACTTCGATTTTTGCGCTGTCTCTCGAACAACCGTGGATTTTCTTATCAAAATAATAATAAGTATAGGTACATAAATTATGTATACGGGTTTACGGGTATATGTATACGGGTTTACGGGTATATGTATGGGGTTGATAGACTTTGTTGGATATAGGTATTGATGTGAATTGTGTATATTTTAAGAAAGTGGAAGTTAATATATAAAGGAAAAAGTAATTAATAATAGTTAAAAGGGAAATAGGTTCAGAACTTTAGGTAACTTCGTGTAAAATGAAAAAGAGAATATTGAGTTGGTCAATAAAGAAAAAAAGGTAAGAGAAATAGAGATGAACTTACTATTTGATTGAGGGTAAATTAATGGTACACCACCGGATGTTGAGAAATAAAACAGACAGAGTAACGGTTCACCACCGGATGTTGAGAAATAAAACGGCCAGAGTAACGGTACGCTGCCGGATGAAATGGACAAGGTAGCGGAATGCACTTGCGGATCTTGGGAATCCCGAAAAAACGTCAGTTTCCCTTTGGCTACTCCCCAGCGAAGTCGCCTTTTAATGTTCGGGATCGGACCTTGTGTTCTGATTAACGGGACCTATAATTAATTAAAACAAAATAGAAGATAACTGGGATTATAGTTAGAATATAAAGAGTGTATAGGTGTAAGAGTTATTACAACGCTGTCTACGTGTCGAAGTCCTGATAGGCGGTCGATATAGAAAACGACACTTCCCACAATGTCCTTGCCACGTTAGTAGTTGCAGGGATAACGTGCTCACGATATAATAATAATATAATAGTAATAATGGCGCAATAATAACGTAAGTGTTATCACAACGCTGACACTACGTATCGAAGTCCCGATAGGCGGTCGTAATAAAGAACGACACTTCCCACGGCGTCCCTGTACATAGGTGGTTGCAAAGATAACTAGCTTACGGATCAAAAATAATATAATAATACTGTAATAAATAAAGAATCTAGTTGACGGAGGTGAATAAACCGATCATGGTGTCAACTAGAAGTTAGCAATAGAAATAAAGTACAGAAAAATAAATAGTTAGAAACTGACGAAGGCGATACCGTCCATATGCCAGTTAATTAGAGGGGTTAGAATTAATAGGCGGTAAGTCCGGCTATATTATCAGAGATAATAATAAATAACTGAAATAATAATAACAGAAATGAGTGAGGGTTAGCGAGAGAAAACAAAATCCCGAACTTGTGCCACAGGTCGAGCACAGAGTTCGAGGAGAATAGCTCGGGGCCCACAAATCACTGAAGTGCAAGAGTTAGAGACTGCATGTAAAGAAGCTTGTTGCACAAGTTAGTAGAAAAGGTACGTAAAAATAACAAGATAATAAAAAATGGTGTAAAAATAATTGACTAGTAAGAAAGTGATGTAAAAGGGTTATTGGGCCTAGGAATACAAAGAAATTAAGGTAGGCTTAAAAATTGTCATACACAAAATTACCTAAATCTATATGAACATGTATGGAAATATGCCAAAACTACAAGCTTATTGACCAAATTATGTGTGCATGCAAGAATGTATACGTGCCCAAAAGGTATTTTAGAAAAGAAACGAAGTCGGTAAAATAGCATGTAAAAATGGGATGAGGATGCTAGCAAATAATTAGGACATGTAAATGATGATATATGAGAATATATGGATGAAATGAAGAAGTAAATGCCACGGATGGATAAAGATGTAAATTGGGCTTGTGTTAAACAACATGCACGTAGTTGGGTTTTGATTTGAAGGGAAAGATGAGATGAATATGGTAGTAATGGGTTACGGTTTGGGCAATAAAGAAGGGAAGCAAGTGATGGTGGTGGAGGCGCAATTATGGTTGGAAAGAAAAAAAGAAAATGGTGGTAATATAGATGATAGCTATTAATATACACAAGAGAGGGAGAAAGGGCTCGGCTGAGAAAAAAAGAGAGCTTATGTATTATTCACTTTTTAAAGCTAAAAGAATCCTTCCCAAAAGTGGAGGTTTGAACCTCATATATAGGCAATGAGTTGCTTTGTATTACAAGATGTTTCAAGCCTTAATCCCTAAGCTAGATGTCTCTAGGATGTTCTAGAAATTACAAGTAGCTGGTCGAGTACTTGCTTTGCAAGTTCTTGAGTTGTAAGTTACAAATAAGCAAGTTCTTGAACATTCTAGAAATAAGGGACGTGTCATGCTCAATGTTGGATAGTTTGTAGATGAGACAAATAGTCCAAAACGCCTTGTAGCACAGTCCAAACGACATGTCGTTTCGGGCTTTAAGTGGAGAGGTTTCGGGTGACCCGTGGTCTAGACCACACTACTCGTTGCCTTCCTCGGTCCTGTGTCGCCTTGCTCATACTACACGTAGCTTAGGGAATTTAGCTTAAGCTTATTAATTTTCATGTTTAACCAATGCTAATCTTCAACTTAAGGTTAATCCCAAAAATTAGAAATATCCCAAAATAATGTGTCAAAGGCCAATTTGATAAAACTATAAATTTTAAGAAAAATAATTTTAGTTGTGCTGAAAGAAAAATCCATTGTAGCGTAAAGTAGCTGAATGTTTGGTAAACTGTAATTTTAAAGTATTGTGACTTGAAAAAGTTGTATTAAAGTATTTGTAAACTGTATGACTAAGTTATTGTGCAAATATAAAATGACCAAAATAAACATCATTATAATTATGCATATTTATGCAAAAAGCTTATTAATATTTTTTACAATTATTCATATTTTGTACATATTAAACATATTACTACTTTTTTTATAAAAAAAATTGATACGAAAATAAATTCAATTAAATTTATTTTATTTTATTTTAATTTACTTTCTTTTCATCTAAATTTAAAATTTCAATAAAGAATTAATTTGGCTACTTCAAAATAATTAATATGAAGAATATTTTAGTCAATTATGATTTAAATATTTAATATTTTTTTAAAAAAATTGATAGGAAAAAAAACTCAATTAAATGTTTGCTATTTTTGCTTTTAAGTGAGTATATTTTAGTCATTATGATTTATTCATTAAAAGATAGTGCGGATTCCCGCAGAATTTAAAAGCTAAAGCTGGCCTAAGTTGCTTTAGCTTTTGGCTATAACTTTGTAAAAAATTATTGAATAATCTGATTTTCTGGTTTTTACCGAACACTTTTTGACCCACAGATTCTTCGAAAAATACTTTTAGCTTGTTAAAAAGTTAAATCAAACTCGGCCAAAGTCAATGATATTAGGGTAAAGTGTTACACTTGACAAAATTCAAGAGGGTAAAAGGTAATTTCTCCTATTGTTTTCCCACTTACTGTGGATGTGGATGTATTTTTAACCCCATCTGATTCACTAATTTGAATGAGTGTATTTAAGTCGAAACTGTGGAATGGATTATAATTGGAATGAGAAACATTGGAAGTGAAATAAAATGGAATGAATTATAATTAGAATATGAGATATTATAATGAACCATTTGAAAATAAGGGGGGAGCTATATTCTCATGCCAAGAAGAAAAAAATTATTCCGATGGTTGATGTGACTATGATATCTAAATGGAAAAACTGGATTGTTGAAATAAATACTCATTCCTATGGACTATTTGAATGAAAAAACTAAAATTGGTGAAACAACCACTCATTCCAATAAATATAAAATTTAAATTGTTAAAATAAACACTCATTACAAAGAGCTATTTGCATTGCTCTTTATGTCTCTTAACTTCTAGGGATATATCACGTGCAGAAGCTAAACAGAAGTCTATCTAGAGTCTGTACTGAACATATGTCGTCCTACTTTGTCTTTTCAATTGTGTTGGGAGTGCTTTTATCAAGCTTTGTGATGTAAATAAAATCTCCCAAACATTAGTTAAAATAACCTAACATACGCAAAATATGTAGAAGTGACCCCTAACTAAATAATATTTGTTTATAAATCGTTAAAACATCCCGATTTATAATATGCAGAAGTCTATACCGATTTTTTCTTATATAGTATAGTAGAGGCTAACCTGGCCTAGCCAATTAGCCTTAATTGAAAGATAAAGATTATTGAAGTGAAGCACTGAAGCACAAGAAGCAATGATAAACCACCACTGCAAGAAAACAAAACAGAAGTTAGAACTTAAGAGATGAAAAAAAAAAAATTCACAATTAACCAAAATCTCTACAAAAAAAAGTCAAGGAATGAAGGAAAATATGAAACAATTAAAAATTAGAAAAAGAAAAGAAAAATCTGTCCATGAAGGAAAGTCAAAAAATGTATACCTGATCTCGTGATAAGCTAAAATGGAAATTTCATGTAGTATATTTGTTGACTCCGGAAGTGAGATTTTGAAGTTGGAGGAGGTATGTTAGAGTTTTTTTTTTAGCAGAAGGTATGTTAGAGTTCACTGACTAGTAAAAGTGAGTGCTTTAGGAAGCAGCAAAGTTGGACGGTGCATTATTAGCTTTATGCATAAGTCTTGGTCATTCTTGTTCGGCAGTTTGTGTGGGCTTGGTATCTTTCTTAATTACGATTATACCCTGTTGTCTAGCCTAATAGACAAAGTCATAAAGGAAAATTGAAATAAAGACTAGTAATTTTGACTAAAATGACTTTTTTAAGAGTGATTTAAAAAATGACTTTTCTAGTAGTATTTTAGTATTTTGTGACCTTGTGTGACGGAAGGTCACACAATTTGTGATTATTGATTAGTTTTAGAAAAGTCATAATTTTATAGTCACAAATTGCGTGACCACTCGTCATATAATTTGTGACAGCACTAAAAATGTCAATTTGAAAGAGATTACTAAACAAGTCATTTTGTTCCAAATTAGTACTATCTAGGTCAATTTTCCTAACATATATATAGGTTTCATTTGGTATAGGTTTCGTTTGGTACACAGAATATGATAGGATAGAATAAAATTGAATTATTTTAAGGGATTGAATTAAATATGATATAATTATAGTTCAATCTTATTCCATGTTTGATGTGCCACCTTTTGTTAGGATGAGATTAGCATGTATGTTTCTAATTGTTTCTAATTTTTAACTAAATAAAAAATTTTGAGGTTTGATTAATTTAACAAATATCAGTTTTTAAAAACTAATTTAGAAAAATACCACTTAGAAAACTTAATTTTGGAAAATATATCATTTTTAAAAGCTTAATTACAAAAATACCACTTGTAAAAAATATTTTGAAAAATGCTTCTAGTTTTACCACTTTTAAAAGTACTAAAAAGTACCACTTCTAAAATTTAATTTTGAAAGTTATGGTTTTTCACTTCTTTAAAAATATTTTATTATTTTTAATCAAATTCTTAATCCTTCTCAATCCTAAGTTCTTAAGAGAATATGATTCTCCCCTTTTAAGGCGACTATTTTAGGAGAGGATTATTTTAATCCTATCTAATATCTCTCATCTGCATGTACCAAACATAAAATTAATTTAATTATATCCTATCATATCCTTATCCTACATTGCAAACGGGGCAATACAATATTGTGTTAAGCCTAATTTATGGAGTGTGTAGGTTTAAAGTGCCAACAATTATGCTTGAAAGATATATTAAGTGCCCATTTATACTACCACATAAAAGGTCGGACAATATCGCAGAAAATACTTTATTTTATAAATCAAAGAAAAATTGGAGAAAAAAATAAACAAAACGTAGAGCGCCTTTTAATTATTTCTACTTTTAAGTGTAAATGTAATTAGATGTATGAAACATTAATGATCGTTTCGTGAAAGTGGTTATATTATAGCTAACAACGAAAGAAATTAAGAGAAGCTATGATGCAAAAGTTAACGTATATGCTTTTTCCGCTAACATGTATACTTCTCTACATTTTGAAACTAAAATATTCGCTCAGTTATCTATAATTAAGATGGACCGCTTGTTAGAAAAGAACTAAGAAATTTGACTGTGCAAACAAATAAGCTTCATTAAATATGGAAATTATTTCGGTTTTCCAGTTGTTCTTTCTTCTATTTTCTAATTAATATAAGTCATTATTAATTTTGACGCTATTTTAAACTCTATAGTGAAACATGAGAGGGAAATTTTAAATCGATCAGCTTCTAGACTTTCTGCATTTATAATTTTAGATTTATTTTAATAATAAATAGTCTTTGTACATTCAATTTCTAAATAGTCTTTTTATTAAAATAAAAAATTCTAAATAGTCTATGTACATTCAAATTCTAGCAGCGTAAACACAAAAATCTTTTAAGATTTTATAAATTCTTTATACATTTATCATTTTCTGAAATGCCCTATTATACTTTTTTTGTTCATAAAAATTTTCATCTTCAATCTCTAATGCCCAAATTAAGGGAAAAGAAAAGATGAAGTCTTAAAGAAAGTCAAGCACAAAATCCTCTACTTCTCCTCAATTTCCCTCAGTCCTCCCTTAAATGGACTACTACGGTCTCAAGTCTTTTTGAGTCGTTTGAGCAAATCAAAGCACGTTCCGGTTCTTGACAATGTCAGCGAATTTGGGATCGTATTTTATTGTGTTGAGAAAAATTTAGTTCTTTAAAAGGTTTCTTTGATTTTATGGTTTACTTAATCTGGATTCCTTCTTTTTTAAAACCCATTTTTAATGATATAGAAGTTTCCTTTGCTTGCCAAGGTTTATATCGAAATAGCCATTTAATGATTACGAACATTAAAATAAAAAATAAATAAATAAGTCAAAATTATATTTTTGAACTTATGAGTTTTATACTGGAAAAATCTCGACAATTATATGCATAGAGAAAATGTTTCAGCCTTCTTTCGTGTTTGGTGTTGGTAAATAATGAAAAGACAATTTTAAAGTTTACCTAAGTATGTCTTTTTTAAAATTTTATATAATCGAAAATCTATTATTGAAATAAATCTAAAATTATGTATGTACAAAGTCTAGAAGGTGATCGATTTAAATTTGAGGATCGGGCGATGCCCCTCTTTATTTTCCTCTGCATCTTTCTTTTGCTTCTACAAGCTACTCCTCTCCACTTCCATTAGTAGGTGCTTCCTCTACCGTCAAGGGGCTCTTCCCTCTACCCTTTCCTTTTCAATTGTATTTATTTATTTATTTATTTTTAATTTTTTGTTTTTCAAATAATCATTCTGTTTATGAAGGTATTATCCACCTAGATCTAGGTCTATTGATGTTTTTATATACCCAGATCTAAATCTGTAGTGTTTTGAGTTGTAATCTATTTTTTTTTTCTTTTTCTAGTATACATCCAAATTTAAATTTGTGGTATTTTTTAATTGTATTTTGATTTTTTGTTACTGGAGGTTGTTTATTGTTATTTTTTGGGTGTATTTAGTTAGCGTTCTTCTAGTTTTAAGGCTTTTGAGAGCCAGATTTGGAATATTTTATATAATGTTCACTGATGGATGTTGTAAAAAGGGTGACATTTACTGATAAATACCGCGAAGAGAGTGACATTTACTGATAGATGCCGCTGTATCGTATACTGATGGACGCCTTAAAGGAATTCTGCCTGATGGCTCTAGGATGTTGCTTGATGTTTTTTCTTTGTAAGTGGGAGATAGTATCTTGCAATCATATTTTTTATAATTAAGAATATCATTGCTCACATTCTCGTTGATTTTTTGGAGTGAATTTGGTTTTCATCGAGGGATGTTCCAATTTTCCTTTAGAAGCTTGTACTATTATTGTAGTCTTTTTGGCTAGTGATTAATTTAATTTCTTTGAAGAACTTTTTTTTTTTAAAAGAACCTTTCTAAAATAAAAAAAAAAAAAGTGATCGATTTAGAACTTATTTGGTTAATGATGGAAAGACAATTTTAAGGTTTAACTAAGTATGTCTTTTTTCGTAATTTTGAATATATGAGAAAATCTATTACTGAAACAAATCTAAAATTATGAATATGCAAAAAGTCTAGAAGGTGAACGATTTAGAACTTTCCTTAGGTAAACCGAGTAGATTTTTGTGATTTTTCAATTGTTCTCATAATTTCAACAAAATGATAGACTAGATGATAATGAATATGTTAATTAATTTATGAAATAAATCTAAAATTATGAATACACAAAGTCTAGATGGTGAACGATTTAGAACTTTCCTAAGGTAAATCGAGTAGATTTTTATGATTTTTCAATTATTCTCCCAATTTCAACAAACTGACAAACTAGATGATAATGAATGTGTTAATTAATTTATGAAATAATCCTTTAGACTAAATTTCATCTTTAATAACAGCAAATGAAGAAAGATAAAAGGAAATTAAATAAATTATAAGTATTAGGGGAAAGAGGAAAAAATAATAATAAATGAAAACATGTTATGTTAATTTTTTTTTTTTTTAAATTAGAAGAATGTCTATCCAATTATCTTAAGGCTCCGTTTGGCATATAGGACTGGGACTAGAATTGGGATAAATAGTCCAAGTCATATATTTGGGGAAAATTTTTTAAACAGATCGGGATAAATAGTCCTAGTCCTGCATCCCAAACAAAGCCTAAAACTGTAGGAGAAGATAAGGACCAAGCTTTAAAAAATATTAATATTGATTTATAGTATTACCTGGCCTGATCAGCCCAGAGTAGTTGACATGCTTGAAAGATCTTTCAGTGAATAATTAACCGTATAACCAATCCACAAATACTGAGGAAAACGTATCCCAAAAAAAAAATCATATGAAACTGATAAATATTGGGTTACATAGTCAGAACATATGATAAACAAGTAGTGTCCAGATTCTAACGAAAAAAAAAGAACATATGAAACTGATAATTGGATACCTCTGTCAAGCTTTGTGGAAGAAGCAATACTCGGACCACTTAATTCATCCGCAAAATAAGAAAATCAAACACCGAACTAAGGAAATCAAGTAGCGAATGAGAGGATTTTTGTAAAGATCTTGTGAAAGAGAGTAAATGAAAGTATAAATGTTCACAAATTATATGAAGCTACATTTATTTATTTATTTATTTTTTCTCCAAGTCAATGGAAAGACTTTAGGCGTGGGTGGAGTCTACCTGGGTTAATTTCGAGTCTTCGACCAGGAAGGATCCAGGAAATTCATATAGATATTTCTCAACTAATAAATGCATTTAGCTTAGGGTCCCAGACTTTAGGCGCGGGTGGAGTCTATCTGGCTTAATTTCGAGTCTTCGACCGGCCAACCGAGAAAGATCCAGGAAATTCATATAGATATTTCTCAACTAATAAATACATTTAGCTAGGTCCCTAAATCAAATGGTACAACTCAGTTGGTCCAAGGTTTGAGGATTGTGTATATAAATTTGGGCGGTCAGAGGTTCAAACCTTAGTAGTGTGTGTCATTTTTTTTTAAATTTATTATAAATGATGATTATTAGTTAAGCTTTACGTTTTTTTTTAAAAAAAAAAAGAAAAATCAAATGGTTCAAAATTTTGATGTTATTCCATTTTTGAGTCCCAAACTTATATTTATTTCGTTAGTCCGTAAATCAAAAGTTTCAGCATTGGCTTTTATCAAATATCTACCGTGAGATCATCTTCAAATAAAAATTAAAACTTAGTTTTGTAAAATATCCAAGGACTATGAAGTAAAAATTCCACACGAACTTAAATTCAAAGGGCAAAATTGGGAATAAAGTCAGCTTCGATAATAGAATAGGTAGCTCCATTAGGTCCAATATAATTTGGCCATTTGAATATATTAACTTGAGTTCTGCAGTTTTACCAAAATATATGAAAAATAGTGTGCAGGGCATTGCTTACTAATCCGAAATATAGAATGATGGTGGTGCTAGTATAAGGTCCTTGATAGAATCGACTTGGGGTTTTATGTTCGGTGTGCGGAAAGAACAAACAATACAATAACCCACTACTCAAAAGTACTTAATAGAATATTTAGCAGGAAATAGACGGGAGAGAGATTGTTTCCTTCTGTAGGTTGTTTTCAGCCTTAGATCAGAAAATGTATGTACTATTTTATTTTCTATTTAATTTCCACCAGTCGGCCAAGAAGGATCCAAGAAGTTTGTGTATTATGTTATGTCCCTGAATTTTGATGTTATTCCAAGTTCGAATACTGAACTTCTATGTATTTCATTCAATATCCTTACAGTCCTGCAAGCAAAATCTCACCATTAGTTTTATCCTTGAAATAACCAAGCTTAAAGGTAGATCTGATGAAATGAAAGTATAAGGACTAATATGGACAGCACAATTGAAAGTTGAAAGGGTTAAATTGGGAGTTTAAGCCAAAGTATAGGGAGACATACGTACTTCTGAGTTAAGAGGTGCTTTTGTTTGTCCATTTCTATGAAAAGATACAACAAATTATCGATCAACTATATATGCCATGTGGTCCTTGCCAGTGGCACTCACCCGATGGAGTGTCAGGGACCACATCTCACATCTATTTACCCATAGCAACATTTGGTGAGGCTGAGTTGACCCATTCCTCGTCTGAAGATTGAGCCCTTGTCTAGAGATTTCAGCAATATTCCTGTCCGTGCGCGAGAGGCCCTTATCGTCAGGGGTTATTGACCGGGTGTCCGCTTTTGCTGGACTTTTTTCTACCAAAAATAAAACTATATTATATATGCCTTGCTATAGTGCAGATTTGGAAAATCTTTCCGATAAAGCTGTCACTTCTTTTGAGGCGAATGACACGGGACAGACAAAGGAATTGACCAAGGAGGACAGCTTGGCATTATCTCGTGATAAGGATCCCGATTCTATGACTCCCACTAAGTGTCTTGACTAACCCACCAACTCTTTTGACCATGTGGGAGGTAATGAGAATTCCAATGAGAATCGTAGGTAAATATACTTTGGAGGAAAATATTAGTTACTCAAAGGAATTCAAATGAGCCAAATAATCTATGAAGTATTTCAACTAATCCAAAGAATTCAAATATATCAAACAATTCAAATTAAACTAATTAATTCAATTACACTAGATAATCCTCACATCAATCATGTACAGACAATCCAAGCAAATTAATTCAACAACACCAATAAAATCAATCATTCCAGATAATCCAAAACAATCAATCCAACTAAGTCGTCATAAAACAAATTATTTCAATCAAAAATTCAGTTCAAGCTAGATAATCTATATAAATCAAGCCGATCAAATATCAAACGAGTCAATCCAATCAAATCAAAGTATTCAATCGAATCAAATACTAAACAAGTCACCTCAGATAATTCAAGCCAATCAAATAACAGACAAGTCATTCAATCAAACCAAACAATTCAAGTCAAATACCAAAATCAACAACCAAATCAAAAGGTCTCACCCTCTAAATAATTTCAAATATTTAAATCAAACAATCCAACTAATCATGAAGCCAAATCTATCCCGACAATCAAACAATAGTCAAACATTTCAATCAAACTAAGCAAGTAAAAATAATTTGATCAAATTAGACCAATCTAACATTTCAGTCACATTAATCAATCAAACTAACTATTTCAAGCATATTAGTAATATACTTCAATCAAATTGTAATTTGTCATTAATATATGCAAACCAAACATTCATCTGATCAAACAATTATAGTCACTAGAAATCTTATCTCTTTGATAGTTTGACAAAATTCTTTGAAGTTGACATCTAATAGAAGCTACACATCATTCCTACAATATGAACAACTTAACTATTGCAATTTTCAAACAATTACTAAATCATGTTACCTTTCCTTATTCTCTCATTGTTACCTTTGTTAGTCTCCCATTCTTCAGTGCGAGTTTACTCTCAGACTATAGGAGTGAGGAATAGAATGTGACATGCTTGCTCACATACTTTCTCCCAGATTATGTTGTAACTTGATTCTCCTACTAGATATATAAAAGCAATAGAAAACTCTAAAATAAGATAGCACTATGGTAAATTACAATTACATATAGATGAATGGACTTTTCTAATGTACGCTAAATTAAAGCACCACACTTACGTCATAAAAGTACAATGGTAAATAATAGATGAAAATGATTCCATACTTAAAAAAGATATAATATCTCCTAAGTCCTCAAAAGTCAGAGTGTAATATAAATATTAATTATCGTGAATTGTAATATTAACATTTATGTTCACGAATTTTGAGCAATAATAACTTAAGTTGTTCAAAATAATTCATTACTAGACATGCTATGAATATCATTAATTAAAATAATACTACAAATTTATATATGTATATTTGTAAATCAGAAACAAGAGATATATTAATATCAATTCATGTGTATAATAAAAACATTGAGAACTCTACAAAAATAGTGTTATTTGTACTTTTAGCTTATTAAAATGTGTGTCTTTTGAGTAATTTTAATTTAGAATTTTAAATAATTTAATTTAATTTATTTTATTTGAATTAGATTTAGTTTTATTTTGTTTTAGTTTATTTTATTTGATTTAGGTATTTAATTTATTTTGTATTAAGTTAATTTAATTTAAAATAGGTTTTTATTAGATTTAGGATTTTGATTTAATTTAATTTTGTTTGATTTAGGTGAAATGGAAAAGGGGAAAAAAAAAAAGAAAAAGGAAGAAAATCTGGACGAATTTTAGCCATTGGATCTTCGATTGGCACGTGTCGTTCACGTGCAGGAGAAGGAGAGTGAGGCAGAGTTGTAGCAGGTGCGCTTCACACGTGCGTCAGATGTTATAGGTGTTCTTTGGGTGTCTGATTCAATGTTCCTCAGCCCTTGTACACCCAGTCTCTACTCCATTCACGAAGCGCCATATCAGCCATAAGAGTTAACTTTTCTTTTTTTCCAATGAAAAGCGAGATTCGTGCTGAGCTCTTGGTCTCACGCCGTATGGGATAATTGCCCAAATATCAGATTTTGAATAAGAAATATGAAATTAAGAGAAAGAGAGAAAGAGATGGAGTTTGAATAGGATATTGACACATTACTCCACCAATTAGAATTGAGCATAGAAATCCGTGTACAACTCAAACACACTCTCACCTCAGCTATAAAAGGACCATAGGAGATCTATAAAAAAAACCACCATTCTAGAGAGAGAAATACTGTAGTCAAGAGAGAGAAAGTTGGTAATAGAAAAAAATATTTAGTCATTGGAATTAAACATCCAGTACCAAATTAATATTTATAATTACCTCCTATTAACTAACTTAGCAAGTCTAGTAAAACTTAAAATTAACTACTATAGCGGCAAGAAGGGTCGATCAACAGAGATTGGATATCAAACTATCGCTAAGTATCGGAATTGTCACAGTCAACTTTATTTAGGCATAAAATCTAAATGAATATAAAAATAAACAAATAAAAACAAAGATCAAAATAACAAACCGTAAATAAAATATGGATAATTACTATGCATGAATGTACTAAGGACATGATTTCCCTTAATTACTCCTCAATTCGTCAAATTAAGTAATTACTAGCCTAATTCCATTAAATTCACTAATTAAGGGACCTAATCTAACCTCATTCCCTCTTTCGAGTGCCAAATGAGATAATATACTTAAGTACCCAAGTTGATATCTCTATCTAACCTAGTTCTTTAAGCACTCATTAAGTTTTAGCCCTTAAAAACTTCCTAATTTGATGATCTAGGTGTTGATCTCCTCTCGGTTTCACAACAACCTAAACTATGTTTCTCAATTTTGGTTTATGAAATCAAACTCTCTCAAGTATCAAAATCACAACTTAAGTTCAACTAATTCATTGGCCACATAAATTAGAGGCAAAAAACAAGGAGAAACATAAATGAAAAATAAGCCAACAATTAACAAAATATGCAGAACAAAGTATAAAAAAGGTACATCAAATCCTAAGATAGAAAATCAATCCAAGCATAGTAAAATCTATGGCTAATCTCACAAAGAATTTCAATATTCCAAACAAATTATATAATATGCCCAATACAAAATTCAAATGAGATTAGGATGAGAAAGAGAAAGAGAAAACTCTTTTGTGGAGGTAGAACTTTAAGCTTTCAATTTTTCAAGTATCTCTCTCAAGTATCCTCTCCAAATTTTAGCTCCTCTCTAGGATTTTTTGCTCTCAAAGTTGTGCCTCCTCTTCCAACTCTCTACCCTTGAATGGAGGCTGAAGTATGTATTTAAAGGACACTAAGATGACCTAAGAAAGGGAGAAATCTAACCATTCATTGGTGTTAGATCAAGGGCCAAAAATAGCTCTTAAAGTTGGCCAAAAATGAGTGGACACGTGGCTGCAAAATGGAGAAAATTCGGCTTGTGCGCGTGCTAAAATCGTAGTGGCACCGCACTGTCCATTTCTGGTACCGCGGTGCCAGTGCTGAGGCACCACGGTACCACTTTCTGGGCACCACGGCGCCAGCGTTCTAGTTCTGAGGCACCGCGTGCCCTTTTTGAGCACCGCGACGCCTAGCTCCTGGTCCAATTGAGCTTTTTAGCTCTCTTCGATACTCTGGGCCTCGTTTTAGCTATTAACAGCCTCATAAACTTCTCTTTTTTGATGCTAAATATACTCTAAGCCTTAATTTCTTATTTTCTATCACAAAAACACAAAACAACATTAAAACAACACAAATGCTTGAGAACTTATAATTATTTGAACTTCGAGAATACTTGATTTGTGAGTAAAATACACACTTAGCAAATACCCCCAAACTCAAACGTTTGCTTGTCCTCAAGCAAAACAAAAGAAAGAATAAATCAAATCCAAATCAAGTACTAAAAATACAAATGACAAAATGTGAGTTTTGCATCAAATCAACAACCACGCAAGTATCTCTGAAGTCACAAAATGCTTAAAGTTCAAATAAAAGGCAATCATTAAAAGCATCTAGAATTTCAACATCAAGCATCAGTTTTATTCCACTTAGGACCCTTTCGTGAAATTATGTGCATAATCAATCTCACTTAACCAAATGAACTCTGGATAAACTTATGTGCTTAGAAGACTATGAGTTATCTCTAGATAATGTAATTTAGAACTACTATATGCTTATTTTTTAAGTCGCTCTCAACTAATGTAGGTTATAGTGTCATTGAAGATGAAGAGGTCTTTCAAGGGTTGTAATATAAGGCTGGGGTGAAAGGTAGATAAGAAGAGTAATTTTCAGCTCAGATCACCCTAAGCATGTATCGCAACTCAAGGATCTTGCATAATTCCCAAGAAAATTCACATACTAGACCTCCCTCAATTGTATTATTTTTCTTCCTTCAATTCCTTCCACAATAAGTTTATTCATCAAAAACACAAAATAACCACAATCCTTTATTCTTTTTTCTTTTTTCTTTTCTTTTCTTTCTTTTTTTTTCTTTTTTTTCTTTTATTTTTATTTTTATTTTATTTTATTTTCTCTCTTTTTTTTCTTTTTTTTTTCTTAAGAAGATAAGGATTGTGATAAAAAGAAGAGAAACATAAATCTCACCCCCAAGCTCAAAATCAACATTGTCATCAATGTTGAAAAGAATAGAAGGTAATGCATAGTTTGTACCAACCCTCTCCTTTCTTTTATTGATATCATACCAATCCACCAACAATTCTCCAAGTATAACCCAAACTTATATTTATGCTCAACGAATCATGTAAGAGTGCAATGTAATCATGCCTATTGGTGATATGTTTGGGAAATGAGAATTAATTTAGTGGTTTGGATACACTTGTGAAGGTGATGAAGGAAATAGGTCAAATCGGCTCAAGAGGGGTTAACTAGGGATAAAACTTTCAAGAATTAGCTTCAAAGGCTCAAACGATCTAAAGAAATACCTAAATCCTCTCTTCAATAACACTTAACCTAGGATTTCGCCTCAAGTAACACTCAAATGGGTTCTAGAACTCATGAGATGTCAAAGCCTAACTAATGCATATAAGTGTTCTCTAAAGCTCAAATTAGTCAAGTGATCATAATTCATGGTGCTCAAATATAAAGAGTCAAGAGTGAAATTCAACTAATGCGAGTCAAGCATATAGATAATTTAATGAATTGTATTCTAAAAGACGTAAAAAACACTAAGTGACTATGCACATCATTAATACCAAGTTATCTCATCTTATCAAAACTCACAACTTATTCAAAACAACTAAAGAAAAGCAAGTAAAAAAAATATTGATGAAAGATACAAGTCATAGAAGGAAAAGTCATGGCCACTAACACATACACTAGGCCAAAATCCAACAAGATTATCAACCAACAAGTGTCCCCACCCCTAAACTCACAATCAATAATATTCAATCCAATTAAGCATAAGGGAATGAGAAAACGTACCTAGGAAGCGAGATATCTCGCCTCCAAGTGTGATGGGGACAGTGGTGCTCTAGGCATAGTGGCTCTAACTTGAGGTGGTGGGACATTCCTCCATGCCTCACATCTTTATGCTCAACTATGTATAAATTAGAAGCTCGTCAAAGATCGGCCTTCGCCCATAGTATGTGTCGTACAACACGATATATGGATCTTGGTTTCGAATGCCCTCAAGCTTGGCGATGCATGGCAATGCTCGACACGTACGCTCAACTTGATTTGGCTTTGGCACATGTGCATGGTGGGCTTTAATGACCGGTACTAGAGGCGGTGAAGGAGGTTTTAGCCACATAGGATCGTCATAAATATGAGCTTTGATAGCCGGTGGCATAATAACTTGGATCTCGAAAGGTTAAAATTCGTAAGTATTGTCTTGAACCTTCTCCTCACTTGAGTAGTCATCATTGAACAACCCAAAGATCCTCCCGCTTGTGCCCATCTCCTCTTGGTGGCTTTTACAATCGCATATATCTTGTGTGTCCCTTGCCACCGTCTCCATTCTCTCCAACTTCTCTATATGGAGCCTTATCTCTTCTGAAAATTGGATAACTAGTACTTCAAGGTCAAAAGAAGACTCCGCTTGATGATGCAAAGTGTGAAACCATGGCGCCGAACTGTTAAAATTATCACCTAAACTGAGATGGCTTAGTGGGTAATTCCAACTCTGATAATCAAAATCGGCCATGCTTTCTAATAACCAATAGGCTTCGTTAGCAGATAATTAGTAGAAATAGGATGTACCATCTCCTCTTTCCACCCACATTCTTGTTTTAGGCCATAAGTTGTGGAGGAAGGTTTGTAGTTGACACTCCCGAGAGAAGCCATGATTGGGGAAATTAATGAGTAACTCTTTGTATCTCCACCATACATAATGAAACAGCTCTAAGTCTCTTGCGCAAATCTCAAGAGGACTTATCGATCTACCATCTCCAAGTATCTCATAAAACAAACAATAAGAAAATAGAAATGAAAAATGAAAAATAAAAATAAACGCCTAAATTAAAATCAAGCTACTTACTTCTGATATCAACAATAATCTAAAAATGCCAATCCCCGGCAACGACGCCAAAATTTTGGTAATGGAAAAAAATATTTAGTCGTTGGAAATAAACACCCAGTACCAAATTAACATTTATAATTACCTCCTATTAACTAACCTAGCAGGTCTAGTAAAACTTAGAATTAACTAGTATAGCGACAAGAAGGGTCGATCCATAGAGATTGGATATCAAACTATCGCTAAGTATCGAAATTGTCACAGCCAACTTTATTCAGGCATAAAATCTAAATGAATATAAAAATAAACAAATAAAAACAAATATCAAAATAATAAACCGTAAATAAACTATGGATAATTACTATGCACGAATGTACTAAGGACATGATTTCCCCTAATTACTCCTCAATTCGTCAAATTAAGCAATTGCTAGCCTAATTCCATTAAATTCACTAATCAAGGGACCTAATCTAACTTCATTCCCTCTCTCGAGTGCCAAATGAGATAATATGCCTAAGTACCCAAGTTGATATCTATCTAACCTGGTTCTTTAAGCACTTATTAAGTTTTAGCCCTTAAAAACTTCCTAATTTGATGATCTAGGTGTTGATCTCCTCTCGGTCTCACAACAACCTAAACTATGTTTCTCAATTCTAGTTTATGAAGTCAAACTCTCTTAAGTATCAAATTCACAACCTAAGTTCAACTAATTCATTGGCCACATAAATTAGAGGCAAAAAGCAAGGAGAAACATAAATGAATTGACAATGGAAAATAAGCCAACAATTAACAAAATATGCAAAACAAAGTATGAAAAAGGTACATCAAATCCTAAGATAGAAAATCAATCCAAGCATAGTAAAATCCATGGCTAATCTCATAAAGAATTTCAATATTCAAAACAAATTATACAATATGCCAAATACAAAATTCAAATGAGATTAGGGTGAGAAAGAGGAAGAGAAAACTCTTTTGTAGAGTTAGAACTTCAAGCTTTCAATTCTTCAAATATCTCTCTCAAGTATCCTCTCCAAATTTCAGCTTCAAATCTCTTTCTCTCTAGGATTTTTAGCTCTCAAAGTTGTGCCTCCTCTTCCAACTCTCTACCCTTGAAATGGAGGCTAAAGTATGTATTTAAAGGGTACTAAGATGACCTAAAAAAAGGAGAAATCTAACTATCCATTGGTGTTAGGTCAAGGGCCAAAAATGGTTCTTAAAGTTGGCAAAAAACGAGTGGACACGTGGCTGCAAAATGGAGAAAATTCGGCTTGTGCACGTACTGAAATCGCAGTGGCACCGCGGTGCCAAAAACCACTTTCTGGGCACCGCGGCACTAGCGTTCTAGTTCTGAGGCACCGCGGTGCCCTTTTTGAGCACTGCGAAGCCTAGCTGCTAGTCCAATTGAGCTTTTTAGTTCTCTTCGATACTCCGGGCCTCGTTTTGGCTATTAACGACTTCATAAACTTCTCCTTTTTGATGCCAAATAGACACTAAACCTTAATTTCTTATTTTCTACCACAAAAACACAAAATAACTTTAAAACAACACAAATGCTTGAGAACTTACAATTATTTGAACTTGGAGAATACTTGATTTGTGAGTAAAATACACACTTATCAAAAGTCAGTGGAGAGAAAGAGAGCAGTGGATTGGAGCCTCTTCAACCACAATTTTCTCTAGTTTGATTTTACTTTTAGTTTTAGATTTTGTTTTATTTATGATATTTAAATTTAATATTTTTATTTTTCTTAGTTTAGTTATGTTCTAGATTTTTTTTTCTAGGGTTAGGATGTAGCCTAACTATGATGCTTTAAATTTTTCTTTCAATTTTGTTTATGAATTACTTTTCCTAGTTGACTTTTCAGTTCTGTTATTAATGCTTCTATTTAAATTGGCCACTACATAGATGATTCGTTAATCATAATGAAACCAGAAAGAGATTTATGTGTCTAGTTCATTGGATTGAAAGTGATAAATTACGTGTAAAATAGGAATATATGTACATGGCTTGTGTAGTCGTATGAGTTTTCATAGATTTTTACGAATTCTTAATTAGTTTAATTTATATAGGAATACAGTGAATTGGTAACTAAGGGTATTTTTCCTTAAACTCGGGAGAGAATAGTAAATAAATTAGGGAATGTCGACTATCAACTAGGGGAATAATTTCAGACTAAATAGATAGATAATTTTAGAGTAGATTAGTTATGGTGAAATTGGATACCCTAGGTTATTTTCATTGATTTAAATATCGTTTAATTTTCGTTTTATGCTCTCTTTATTTTAATTTTAATTTTCGTTATTTTAATTACATTTGGTTTATTTTTAGTTTTAATTTAGTTTTTCTTTTTATTTAGCCGTTTAGTTCAAATAAAATTAGAGTTAGCGATAATTTTGGTAGTTAGTAATTTAACCATCTTCGTAGGATGATACTTGATACTTATTCTATATTCCTTGTTATGATTTTGTGTACTAGCAAATTTTCACAATAAGTTTTTGGTGCTGTTGCTAGGGACTGTTTGATTTTTATTAATATCGATACTAAGCAGCTTTAATTTTAGTTTGAATTTTTTCTTTTATTTACATAGTTTTTTGCTGTTTGTGGCCAGTGCATGAGAAAGTTCAAAAAAGAAGATCTACTTCATTTTGATTCTGAGATCGAGCGAACGTGTTGAAAGAATAGAAAAAAAAAGAGAGAGACTTCTAAACTAGAACAAGACAGTATGGCTGACAAACAAGAACAGAATTTAGTAATGGAACAAGAGGGAGCAATAATGAATAACTGGGTATTTTGTGACTATGCTTTACCTGCGGTTAATGAGACACTCTCGGGGATTAGACGTCCAACAATATAGGCCAACAATTTTAAGATCAAGCCGGTTATTATTCAAATGGTGCAGGCTAATCAATTCAGCAACTATCCCTTAGATGATCCAAATGCTCACATTGCTACCTTTCTTGAGATCTGTGAGACTTTCAAGCATAATGGCATTACAAATGATGCCATTAGACTGAGATTGTTCCTTTTTTTACTTTGGGACAAAGCCAAAAACTGGTTGAAATCTTTTCTGCTAGGACCATCACTACATGGAATGCTTTTGCTCAGCGGTTTTTTTCCAAATTTTTCCTACCGACAAAAACAACAAAGATACAGAATGATATCACTACCTTTACCCAGCAAGATGCAAAGACACTATATGAGGCCTGGGAGAGGTATAGAGACATGCTGAGACAGTGCCCACATCATGGACTTCCTAAGTGGTTATAGTTACAAACCTTCTACAATGGATTAGGCAACTCAACTAGAACTCTTGTAGATACAGCAACGGGAGGTTCATTAATGGGTTAGACTGAAGAAACGGCCTTACTTGAGGAGATGGCTGCTAATACTTATCAGTGGCCAATTGAATGCTCTACACCTAAGAAGGTCTATGGGGTACATGAAGTTGATGCACTAACAACACTTATAGCTCAAGTTGCTGCACTGACGAAGCGATTTGATATTATTCACCCTCCTCCTGAAAGGTGTAATTTATGTGGTGGATCTCATGTTAATAGTGAATGCCATAATGGTAGTTTCTTTGATATATCATAGATGAACAAGCACACTTTATAGGGAATATCAACTAGTAGCATAATAACCCGTACTCCAATCCTTATAATCAAGGATAGCGTAAGTATCAAAATTTTTTATGGAGAAATAATGATAAAGTTGTAAGGCCACCAACTTGATTCCAACCTTAGCCTCAAGTCAATAAAGTCACTCTGGACGATGCTCTTGCACAATTTACTGAGAATACAAATCGATATATGATAAGAACTGACGCATCTATCAGAAATTTGGAAGTTCAAATAGGTCCGCTTTCAAATATGCTCTCTGCACGACCATAAGGTGCTTTGCCAAGCAACACATAGACAAATCCAAAAGAGCATATTAAAGCTGTAACCCTCTGAAGTGGCAATGTGTTAGAGTATCCTATTAAAACAAAAGACAAGACTAATGAGCAAGTTGAAGACCACGTTGAGCAATCTTCTGAGAAAACTGAAGAAACAAGACCTGCTAATGAAGTTGAGATGCCTAAATTGAAGCTTTTCCTAGATAACCCACCTCCTTATGTTCCTCCAATTCCAGTTCCTCCAATTCCATATCCTCAGCAGTTCCAAAAGCACAAATTAGATAAGTAATTTTCTAAATTTCTTGATGTATTCAAGAAATTGCATATCAATATACCTTTCGCGGATGCCCTAGAACAGATACCCAGCTATGTAAAGTTTATGAAGGAAATCTTTTCTAACAAGAGAAAGTTGGAAGAGTATGAGATAGTAACACTTATTGAGGAGTGCAGTGCAATCTTTCAGAAGAAATTACCACTGAAGCTGTAAGATCCTAGGAGCTTTACTATTCCCTATACTATTGGGAATTCATAGAAGCTTTATATGACTTGGAGGCGAGTATAAATCTTATGTCACGGCCTATATACAAAAAGTTAGGTTTGGGGGAAGCCAAGCTAACCACAGTCTCTCTACAACTGGCAGATAGATCTATCAGGTATCTAGGGGGAGCTATCGAGGATGTATTATTGAAAGTCGACAAGAGAGAGTTTATAAAGGAAATCTTTTCTAACAAGAGAAAGTTGGAAGAGTACGAGACAGTAACACTTATTGAGGAGTGCAGTGCAATCTTTCAGAAGAAATTACACCGAAGCTGCAAGATCCCGGGAGCTTTACTATTCCCTATACTATTGGGAATTTATAGAATCTTTATGTGACTTGGGGGCGAGTATAAATCTTAGGCCACGGCCTATATACAAGAAATTAGGTTTGGGGAAGCCAAGCCAACCACAGTCTCTCTACAACTGGCAGATAGATCTATCAGGTATCCAGGGAGAGCTATCGAGGATGTATTATTGAAAGTCGACAAATTCATTTTCCTTACAGATTTTATAGTTCTTGACATGGAGGAAGACCAAGAAATCCTAACTATTCTTGGCCGACCATTTTTAGCGACAGGAAGGACTCTCATAGATATACAGAAAGTGCAACTCATTCTGAGAGTACAAGAAGAACAAGTTACTTTTAATGTTTTCAAGGCAATGAAATACCTAAATGAAGTGAATAGCTATTTGAGAATAGAAATTGCTGATAGTTGCATCAAGGAAGTATTTCGAGCAAGTCTACCAGCTAGTCCTCTTGAGTCTTGTCTTATTAGAGCACCCTTTTCTGACAATCCCGAGGTCTTGGAATATTTAAAAGGTTAGATGCCCCACCACCTATCTTTATCAAGAAGCCTTTCGAAGAATTGGGACACAGGGCTCTTTGTCTGCTACCGTCAGCAGTCAAGCCATTAGAATTGGAACTAAAGCCATTGCCAGCAAATCTGCGATACGTTTTCCTAGGAGAATCCTCTGCACTTCTAGTTATTATTTCTACATCCTTAAATGAAGAGCAAGAGGAAAAGCTTTTGCGTGTGTTGTAGTTACATAAAATAGCTTTGGAGTAGACTATTGCTGACATCAAAGGAATCAACCCGTCTATATGTATGCATAAGATTTTGATGGAGGACAACTGCAAACCTTCTACTAAAAATTAATGATGATTAAACCCCAATATGAAGGAGGTAGTATGAGCAGAGATACTGAAGCTTCTGGATACTGGCATTATCTATCCTATATCAGATAGTTTTCGGTTTTAGCCCTGTACAAGTTATACCTAAGAAAGGAGGGATGATAATAGTGCAGAATGGAAATAATGAATTGATAGCTACAAGAACTATTACTAGTTAGAGAGTATGCATTGATTACAGAAAGCTTATTAAGGCTATAAGGAAAGATCACTTTCCTCTCCCATTCATTAATTTGATGCTCGACAAATTAGCTAGGTATCCTTTCTACTCTTTTTTAGATGGCTACTCTGGGTACAATCAGATAGCCATTGCTCCTGAGTACCAAGAGAAAACTACATTCACTGCCCCTATGGAACCTTTGCTTACAGACGAATTCTATTTAGTCTATGCAATGCTCCTGCGACCTTTCAGCGCTGCATGTTAGTAATATTCTCCGATATGGCAGAACATTTCATTGAGGTATTCATGGACGACTTCTCTATTTTTGGTCCTTCCTTTGATTCTTGTTTGGCAAATAGTCCTAGTATTACAATGTTATGAGGAGACCAACTTGATCTTGAACTGGGAGAAGTACCATTTTTTGGTACAAGAGGGCATAGTTCTTGGCCACCGAGTTTCTACGATAGGTATTCAGGTAGATCATGCTAAAATTGAGACCATTGAAAAGTTACCACCTCCAATATCAATACAGAGTGTGCGAAGCTAGATTCTATAGGCACTTCATCAAGGACTTCTCTAAATCATGAAGCTCCTTTGCAATCTTCTTGGAAAGTATGTACCTTTTAAGTTCAATGAAGAAGGCCTTAAAGCATTTCAACTTTTGAAGACTGTATTGGTATCGACCCCCTATTATTGTAGCGCCTGATTGGAGTTTACCTTTTAAATTAATATGTGATGCCAGTGACTATGCTATTGGAGCCATTTTGGGTTAACGGAGAGGTAAAATATTTCATGCTATATACTATACCAGCCAAATTTTGACCGATGCCCAGTTGAATTATGCCACCACTGAGAAAGAAATGTTAGCTGTGGTTCTTGCTTTTGACAAATTTCGGTCATACTTGATTGGTACTAAAGTTATAGTCTATATTGATCATTTTGCCATCAAGTATCTGATTGAAAAGAAAGATGCAATACCAAGGCTAATCTGTTAGGTCCTACTGTTGCAAGAATTTGACTTGGAAATAAGAAACAAGACAGGTACAGAGAATTTAGTAGTAGATCACTTATCTTAGTTAGAGCCTCATAAACATCAAGAAGACATGGAATAACCTATTAATGAGACATTTCCAATTGAGCAACTTGTTAAGTCCATAAAAATCGAGTTATTTAATGCTATTTTGCCTTAAGTTTTGCTATATTCTTGTTTATTTTAAGTTATTTCAATTGTTTTCCTTGTTGTTTTGATGTTTTACTTCTTTGTGTATATAGAAGAATTAAAATAAGGGTGTTTAATGTGAATTAAGGTGAATTTGTACCTTAAAATGAGTTTTTCAAACCATTGGATCGAAAATTAATCCGATACGATCGTAAATGAAAATGAGGCAAATTAGAGCTAAAACGAAGAAATGGCGCATCCGGGAAGCTGCAGTACCAAACCAGCAGAGAAGTGGTGCCCCAGTGCCAACTCTCAGTAGTTTTGGTACTGCGGCACCACCGTCTGCATCTTAGGTCAATAATAGACAGCCAAGATCAATTTTTTGACGATCTAAGGGTCCAGGTTCGGCTGCCTTAAGTTTGCAAGAACCACCTCTTTAAAACCCTATTTTTGGGGTTGTAAGAGGCATATATAGATAGAGAGAAAGAAAGAATGACAGCCATAGAAGGAGAGGAAGAAGAGGAAGAAGAAGATAAAGACATGCTACAACTGACTCCATTTCTTGATTTCCTCATCAACATCAACATTATAGTTTGTTCTTAGCTTTTTCTCTTCATTTTCTTGTGAGTTTTTCTTTGTATTTTTCATATTTAGAGAGTGATATTGTTGAAAGCAAATCTTTAAGGGAGGATTCAAGAGAGCAAGAACCAAGTTTAAAGGAGGAGATTGACAACCTCCATGAACACCTTCAAGCTCTTTAAAGAGTGAGAATTCTAAAACTCTTTTCTCTTTGATATTTTATATTTCTTGAATTCACTGTATTAAAATGTTATTGTTCTCAAGTTATACCATGAACTAAATTCCTTTTTGTCTAGTTTTACTATATGAACCAGCTTAGTATCTTGTATTTGTTTATTTCTCTCCTCTTTTATTAATCAAATCTACGGTTGAGTTATTTATTTTATCTTATTCTTATTACTTCTATTTAATTGATCATTAAATAGATTGTTGAGTGAAATTTCTATGAGCTTGGAAAGGAGATCAGAAATTTGGACTTAGGTAAAACAATATAAGATTACTTAGTTTGGGGCAAGTTTGTATAGGATAGGAATATATCTATGTAACTTCTACAATCTCTTTGAGAATTACTAAACTTAATGAATCTAGTCAATTTATATTAGGAGTAACATATTAGCTTGTCTAGATGTTTTCAATTATGTATTGGAAAAGAGTGAATATATTCGAATTCTCGGTTGACAATTCTAGTGGATCAATTAATTTAAGAGGAAAATTGGGAGATCGTGTATTTAAAGGATGGTTGGGGAATTAGTAAACCTAGATATTTTTCTTATTGCCTGCTTTCATCTATTTTGCATGATAGTGTAGTTTCTTTTATTTTATTTCTTTAAAATTATATTTCGGTTGTTTGAATAAAATTAGGATTGACTTATTTTAATACTTAGCTTAGACTTAGTAATCAATCCTTGTGAGTTCGACACTCTAACTCTTAAATCTATATTACTTGTGGCCGTGTGCACTTGCACTGGAGTGTGTGAATTTATAGTTGTACATTCTAATCAACACAACTCTTTTCACTCAACACTAATAATTTCCCTTGATTTGTAGACTTTGTGAATCACTTAGCAAGTAATGTCTTTCCATAAGACTAAAAGAAGAAGTTTCTTTCTGATGTGAAGTATTATTATCGGGATGACCCTTTCTTATACAAGCATTGTGCCAATCAGATTATCCGAAGATACGTTCCTTATATTATCCAAAGATGCATTCTAGAAGAAGAGATGACAAACATACTCCATCATTGCCATAATTCTGATTATGGTGGTTACTTTGGAGCTGATAGGACAACATCAAAGATTCTTCAGTCGGGCTTCTATTGGCCAATATTATTCAAGGATGCCTACTCTTATGTCATGGCCTGTGATTGATATCAAAGGACTGGAAACATCTCCCACCGACATGAGATAGCTTTAAATAATATCCTAGAGGTAGGGCTATTCGATGTCTGGAGAATTGATTTTATGGGGCCATTCCTGCCTTCATATAATAACATACATATTCTTGTAGCAGTTGACTATGTCTCGAAATAGGTTGAAGCAGCAACACTACCTATTAATGATTCCAAAGTAGTGATAAACTTTCTTCGCAAAAATATTTTCCCCCGTTTTGGAACTCTAAGGGCAATCATTAATGACGAGGGGAAACATTTCTATAACAAGCAACTTGCTGCTCTTTTAGCCAAGTATGGAGTGACGTATAAGATAGCAACAACTTATCATCCCAGATGAGTGTGCATGTTGACATTTCCAATAGAGAATTGAAGTGGATTCTAGAGAAGACAGTGAATGCATCAAGGAAAGATTGGTTGAGAAAATTAGATGATGCACTCTGGGTCGACGGAACAGCTTTTAAAACGCCAATTGGAATGTCACACTATCGGTTAGTGTTTGGAAAAGCTTCCTATTTACCAATTGAGCTAGAACATCATGCATATTAAGCGATAAAGAAGTTAAATTTTGATTACCAAGCAGCGGGAGAAAAGCGACTTTTGCAGCTAAATGAAATGGATGAATTTCGCCATGATGCCTATAAAAATGCCAAGATTTACAAGGAGCATATGAAGAAGTGGCATGATAAGCATATTTTGAAGTGTGTATCCCTGGTTAGAAAGTGTTGCTGTTTAATTCTCGCTTATGTCTGTTTCCTGGAAAGCTTCATTCTCGGTGGTCCAGACCATTCACAGTAGTTCAAGTTTTTTTACATGGGGTTGTTGAGATTCCAAGTGAAGATAGGAGATTCAAAGTTAACGACCAGCATCTAAAAGCATATATTGAAGGTGGACCTGAGCTGCCAACATACCACATGACTTTGGAGGACCCAAGTTGAAAAGTGTCATTACATCTGGATGACGACGATTAAGCTAATCGCTTATTGGGAGGTAACCCATGAACTATTTTTTTTTTCTTTTCCTTTTAATTTTGAATTTTTAGGTTTCTTTTCTTTTGTTATGGTTTGTTTCTTTTCTTTTTGCGTGTTTCAGATTCTTACACAAGTTTGAGGGTTGATATATGGACTTCAACAACTCAACAAGAAGCCTCTACCTACGTGTGAAAATCTTACGGAGTTTTTCTTTTTCCTTCTTTTTTTTTTATTTTTAACATTGAGAATACTATTAATTTTAAGTTTGGGGGTAGGGAGTTAAATTTTTCAAAAGAAAAAAAATTTAAAATTTGAAATTATTTTTTAAAAAATAGTTAGTTTTGTTTTTATGGCCTAGTTTGATGATCAAATACCGATGATAAGAACCTGATTTAATAGAATAAGGTTCTTTGAAAGAATAATGAATGTTGTTTTTGTCTGTGTGCTTGACTCTTGTGCTAGTTTGGTTTTACCTATGATTTTTTGAATATTTTGGGCATATAAATAGCTGTATTTAATTGTTTTACTTACTTAGAGAAAGTTTATGCAGATTAAGTACATCTTTGAAATCTCATTAATAAGCTCTAGAATCTTTTGATTGCCATTTGAGGCGAAATCCTAGACTGCATTATATTAAAGATATGATTTAGGCCATCTTTGGATCGTTTGAGCCTTTCAAGCCTACCTTTGACACTTATATTCATAGTATACCACATTGAGCCTATATTGATCTTTTTTTTAACCCCCATATCTTTAGCCTAGCTTTTAAATAGTTCTTAATATTTTACCTTGCGCCTGATAACACATATGATCTTTGTGAAAAATATTTTGAATTATGTGTCAATTTGGGAGAAAGGGTGATGTTGAGGAAAATTATTTTGTTGAAACATGAAAGGAAAAAAAAAACGAAGAAGAAAGTACTATACCCTTGTAAAAAAATGAAGAAAAATGCAAAGAAAAAGAAAAGAGATTGAAAAATCATAAGTTTAGGGTATAGTACTTCAATGCAAAAATATGGAGTGAAAGAAGAAAGTAGAAAATAAGTATAGGGGAATTAATACAACAAAGTGTTGAATTGAGTAGTATAAAGATCCCAGTATAAGGTATATGCTTAGGGTTATTTGAGCCGCAAAATGTCTTTTATCCTACCTGTTACCTTAGCCATACATTACAAGTTTAATAAATTTCTAATGATCTTTGGTGTAATGTTAGTCTTTATTAGTGGAGAATGGTATGAGAAGCAGGCCTATGGAATTTATATATTTTTATCTAGAGATTTGTTATAACTTACTTATTTGCCTAAATTGATCTGAATTGCATATGATTAAATATAATTGTTTATACACACACTCAAGTAATTTGTCGTGGAATCAGGTTGGCATTTGAATTGAAATTCTAGAATTTACAGTGTTCAGAGTTTTTCTTTGTGCTTTATATTATGTGGAATCCTTGAGGAAGTTTTGAAAATCGAACTGGGTCATGGTTTGGTCGTGTTTAGGTGCTTAGAATTTTAGTTTAGATTTTCTTTCTTTCTTTTACTCGAGGACTAGTAAAAATTCAAGTTTGGGGGTATGATAATTCTTTAAAAATAGAATTATTTGTGATTTTAGCTTACTAAAATGTGTGTCTTTAGAGTAATTTTAATTTAGAATTTTAAATGATTTAATTTATTTCATTTTATTTGAATTAGATTTAGTTTTAGGCTATTCTATTAGATTTAGGTATTTAATTTATTTTGGATTAAGTTAATTTAATTTAAAATAGGTTTTTATTAGATTGGGATTTTGATTTAATTTAATTTTGTTTGATTTAGGTGAAATAGAAAAGAAAAAAAAAAGAAAAAGGAAGAAAATCCTGATGAATATTAGCCGTTGGATGATTGGCGTGTCTCGTTCATGCGTGGGAAAAGGAGAGTGCGGTAGAGCTGCAATTTTTGGGTCCCGCACGTGCGTTAGCTATTGCAGTTGTTCTTTGGGTGTCTGATCGTGTGCTTCTCAGCCCTCATATGCCCAGTCTCTACTCTATTCTCAAAGCACCATGCTAGCTACAAATGACAACTTTCTTTTCGTTCAATGAAAAGTGACATTTGTGTTGAGCTCTTGGTTTCATGCCGCATGAGATAATTGCCAAAATACTAGATTTTGAATAAGAAACATGAAATAAAGAGAAAGAGAGAAAAGAGGGAGTTTGAATAAGAAATTTGAGCATAAGAATCCGTATACAACTTAAACACACTGTCTCTTCAGCTATAAAAGGACTACGAGAGATCATAAAATGAACACACCATTCTACAGAGAGAAACACTGTAGTCAAGAGAGAGAAAGTCAGTGAGGAAAAAAGAGCAGTGGAGCAGAGCTTCTTCAACCACGATTTTCTGTAGTTTGATTTTATTTTCAGTTTTAAATTTTATTTTATTTAGGATGTTTAAATTTAATATTTTTATTTTTCTTAGTTTAGTCATGTTCTAGATTTTTCTTTTCTAGGGCTACGATGTAGCCTAACTATGATACTTTAAATTTTTCTTTCAATTTAGTTTATGAATTATTTTTCCTAATTGAGTTTTCAATTCTGTTCTTAGTGCTTCTATTTAATTGGCTACTAAATAGATGATTTGTTAATCATAATGAAACTGAAAGGAGATTTATGTGTCTAGTTCATTGAATTAAAAGCCATAAATTGCATGTAAATTAGGAATATATTTACATGGTTTGTATAGTCACTATATGAGTTTCCACAGATTTTAATGAATTCTTAATTAATTTAATTTATATAGGATTATAGTGAATTGGTAATTAAGGATATTTTTACTTGAACTCAGGAGAGAATAGTGAATAAATTAGGGAATCTCGATTATCAACTAGGGGAATAATTTTAGACTAAAGAAATAGATAATTTTAGAGTGATTTGGACAGCACCTCCCCTATTTTTAGGATATTCTCAAATCTTTTAAATCATAGTTTAAGACCTGTAATAAAAATCGACAAGCTAATTCCCACATATACACATCAAAAAGGATTATTTAGAATAATCTAAACGCACTTGAATTTCTTTCGACTCTGACAAATTTTAAAACCACTTTTATACTTATATATCATTACAATCAACAATCAAATGAGTGTAATATATAATAGCACCAATAAAATATATACTCCAGGTTTAAGAAATTAGATGACAAATACAGGAAACTTAATCTACTACACATGAAAATACTTAAATCCCATAAATAGCAAACTTAGGACTTCAGGTGCAACTTTAATTTACCACTTAAATTATATGTCTATAGTAATATATTAGGATTTCTAAGCCCTTTATTATTCATATAAGGGTCATGGTTTAAGAGCTGAAATAAAAATAATTAACTACAAATTCAAAATCCTATATAGAGCTTACCTTGACTAGTTTAGGCTTTTGCTGAAGTTATTACCTTCTACATCCACCTAATAGGCTTCTAAGGCTTAGAAATGGATTATAGGACTCAATAGATCCGACGAAAGTCTTATTTAAGTTGTGGTAAGTAGAGAATTTCAATTAGAAAACAATACTAAAGAAGAAGAACTAGTAGACTCACCTTGACTATTTTGGGCCTATCTTGCTTTCTAATACTTTAACTTGAGTTCTACCACTTGGAAACTCTTGGATATAGCTAAGAGGATTTTATAGAAGCCTAGATAGTGTTTGGAGTAGTTCAGGTCATGGCTAGAGAGAAAGAGAAAGAAAATGACCAGATTTAGTCCAAAAGCAACACTTAATGGCTAAGAAAATGCATAACTTAAATTCTGAGAGGTATTTTGGGTATTTCGCACCCTAACTTTCTATGTGCCTAGCTTTAAAACACTCTTTACTTACTCACCATATTGTTGCCCATTCTTATACACTCAAGTGTAGACCAAAATGGTGAAACCTAACTTAGAAGATGAAATCTAGTCGTACTTTGACTTATGATCCCATATGACCAACCTTATTGTAATCTGGTGGAACCTAGCTCTATAGCCAATCATTAAACATAAAAATGAGTCAATGAGACTCTAATTAATAATGCAAACATAGTATCAATGCCTAATTATTACAATGCACAAAAATAATATTACACGATTAAGCTGAATTTAAGCTAGCTTAGTGCAATAAAATACAATGCATTACAGTGAATGCCACCTCTTGCTTACCTGGAACCAACATTTTGAAAAATGCTAGAAATGAGTTCTAGACACTAAATAAAAGCTATTTGACATGTTAAAAACATTATAAATTTGGCTCTAAAAAGCGTTAGAAAAAATGTATTTTACCGAAAACTACCATTTGACCAAATAATCAGCAAACATGATTTTCATACATATGCATATGGTATTGCATTTGTGAAAATATTTTTTGTTTTTTTCACACACCAACCTCTCTCTATGAGGGTACTGAACCTTTACAGTGCATGGGAGTACTTCGACAAATATTAGTATAATAATACATGTCGAAAGCATTTAATAATAAGGAATGAATAATTTACTATAAAATTGATACTAGTTACTTGATATATCTATTATTCAATACGAATATGTTTATTATTAGCTTATTACACATGTGAGAATCTTGAGTATAACAAAAGGCCATGTGAGAATCTTGAATATAACAAAAGGCCATGTCAAAGAGGCCTAAAGTACGTCAAATAATATAAGTATTTTTTTAGCTTATTAGCACTCAACTTAGTCTAAAAAGTTCTCAACTCAACTCTCTTCATATATTTGACCAATAATATATCCACTCTAAAGAAATTAGGAAAGAGGAAAAAATAAACATAAACATAAACTAAGTTTTATGAGTGGAGAAAAAACTTATACTAACAAATATAATTTACAACTGTTCCTTTATTATGTTGATACACAACTTAACTTACGCAAATTATCACATTTAACCAAAAAGCACATAATGTCATTGGGATCTTTTGAATTCTTAAATTAACTTCAAAAAGTTCTCAATTATCTTCCTACACTCAATTAACAATTCATCCACTCTACACATAATAGGAAAGATGTAAAAATAAATATTAACTTAAACTAAGTTTTATGAGTAGAGAAAAACTTCGACCAACAAAATCAATTACCAAATCTAATCAAATTGAGAACTTGAAAAAAAAAATGACAGGATCTACCTTATTTCTAAGTACTACCAATAACTAGTACACAACAAACAACATCAATATAGAAAAGCATACATAATTATTTACCGTTTTGTCATTGCAACACACAATTCTTCGGAACCTATGTCACCTAAATCAAAATTTTCAACCATATATTAAGTGCAGAATTATAAAATGATCCAACAACGTGATCAGACAACATAGCAAGATTATTTATTATGATTTGATTGGCACGTGGCTACAGGTCATGAGGGCAAGTTTTTATGCTGCAGATTCAGAGAACTAGTAGCAAATTAAAACAACGAAGTCTAACGCTAAATGCATATACGGGAGAATTCATGTGAATGAAATAAATCTAGAAAAGGTTGATTAGACAACATAGCAAGGATCAGCATAATATTTTCCGAGCCTTCAAAAGGTTACCGAAAGTCTAAAGGACCCTAAAATGTTAAAACAACTCTAGTATAATATGTATTTCACAAAGATTGAAATTGAGATTAAATACATTGGCAGACTTACAAAGAAAAAAATATTGAAGACGTATATGAGTGTGAGAATCAAATTAGTAACTAAAATATGATGTTGTAATTTGTCCTTAGTTACTCCTAACTCTCGATCTATGAAAAATAGAGAGAACTGACTTATCACGACTGAAAATCCAAGGTCGTGACTTTTAGTAATTTTAAGTAAAAATATAATAAAATATTAATTTTACAAAATTCAAAAAAAATCAAGTATCAAATAATTTAATTTTTATCCTCAAATCCTTATGAATTCCATAACCATTAAAAATTCTTAATACTTTTAATTACTTAAGAAAAATACCTATTAAAATTTAAGAAAGCTTGTGATTAATTTATTTGGAAACTCATAAATAATTCATGGATTTTGATAAATTAAGTTCAATTGAAAACTTTAATCCAAAGTCGCAAATTAATTTACATTAAAATATTTGTAGTTTCAAGTTCTCAAATTAATAACAAAACCATCCTCATACATCCACTTAGTAGATTTACTAATCTTGACTAAATAATTGAACAAGAAAAGAAAGACACCAGTATATGAATACCTACCAGGGATTAAGAGTAGAACTACACATATAAGCTGCATAGCTTATTTATCCATCAAGACAACCACTTTAATTAGTCAAACACCTGAAAGTAGGAGAAGTACGGGGGAGGGGGGGAGGAGGTGAGAATTCACATACTCAGTAGAAATTCAATTACCTTTTTGAATGGATGCAATTTTTACTAAACTTGCATGGTTAATACATTTTCTAAAATCTATTTATGAACTAAGTTTATAAAATAATTGATGTCTAGAATAATCACATATTCAAAACCAAAATCAGAACCACAAGATTGTATATATCATAAATCATCCCATCTTATAAGCTCACATCCTTTTATCATGAACCAGAGTAACTCATACTACGTGTGCTAAGTATTCTCTGTCTGATACTTATCCCAAAAAATCAGAGGGACACCCATGTGTCTATGCCTACTAAACCGGACGGACAATTAAATGCCTATGCCTATCGAGTGGGGGTAATCAGAAGACCCCGCACAGGGTTTACAGGCTCTTACCAAGGGCAGGAGTACTGGCTGCCTATTAAACACCGCAATGCCTAATATGTATCTCATGTATGATCCTACGGTATTTACAATATTTAACAATGCACAATAACCATTTATCAAAGAATTAGTCAATTCATACTTTAAAAATCCCACTTGACAGTATTCTGGAATTTACTGTAACATGGGTACCAAACCGCTGTATTACCCTATAATCACAATTTAAAAATATGTATAAAAATCTACATATTCTAATCCAAATATAATCCAATGTGTTTTCATAACTTATTAAACTATCGCATAAACCATGATTTTTTTGATTTATAATGCAATTATAAATCAAAACAAGTATAAAATCAAGCAATTGAACTCCTACCTTGAAATGGTAGTAATACCAAGCTAATGACACTTGAAGAATCTCCCGTTGGTCACCTGGGTGTTCGAACTGCCGTTTCGGTATCCCGGTAAGTCCACTTGAAAAAATGACTTTTCCACCGGTGCCTCAGACAGAGAAACGAAGATCATCAATGAATTCAGAGCACCTAAAAATGCTAGATCAGATATATATTTTATCAAAAGTGGATCCCAATGCAGGACCCAGCTCATGGCATGCAAAATATAATTATTCACGGGCCATAAAATTTTGATTTTTGTGCCACTTCGAAACATAGTAATATTTTATATCAAAATTCATTTTTCGACCTCACTTAGTCAAAATTTGAAGTCGAAATTCAGTTTTAAGGTCCCGAGCATTAAATGGGCTTTAAAATTTGAAAGTTACGAAAATACCATGTTTTGAAAATATTTAGAAAAATATCCTCTTTTTCTATTTAAAAATTACTGCACTTTCGGACACTATTTTGCTTCTACCAACTGTAATTATTCATAATTTTTACTCCTCTTTCACCCCATATAATTACATCAAGTAAAATAATTACCTAACGAAATAATTATAAAAATATCACTTTTTACAAACTTTGGTAAAACGGCCAAAATAGTGAAAATCTTAACAGGCGAGTTAACGGTCGAAAGTGGTCAGGAAATGACGGCTATGACGAGACGAAGCTAATGGCGTCAGCGGTGAGACGAAAGGACGTCAGGTGACGAAGATTCGGCTAGAAAATCTATTCGCATGTGAGGTCTCCGGCGAGGCTGATCTCCGTCGTCGGGCGGTGTTTCACAGCAGTGATGGTGGCCGCGTCTTCATCAGCGGGAGTTGAGGGCCGGGGGGTGGCACATGTGGCTGGTCGGCTGCCGGTTTGGCCGCGCGTGAACAGTAGCAAGGAGGGGGCATCGGGGACCTTGTGCGAGAAGATGGAGGAAAAATAGGGGTTTTTATGCAATTACTCAATACTATAGCACCCAATTTAATAATCCAGATATTTTGATTAAAATAATCTGAAATTCCTTAATTACAAATTTTCCATAGTGTAAATTACCCATTTTACCCCTTTTAAATACCAGATTTTACACAACTAATAAGTAATGCTAGAACCTTATATCCCCTAACACGGCCAAAGTTCTTAGAAGCGACATACCTGTATGTTGAGAGCCTAGTGGTATGTACTTTTGTACAAATTTATTTAAGTGAAATAGAAAAAATAAATTGCTTTCCTTCAAAAAAAAAAGAAAAAATAAATTGCTGCCACAGTATCATCTAGTTAATTTTTATACCTATCATTGAATTTATACACGGGACTAAACGCTTGGAGCAAAGAAAGACACCATTGGCACTACTACCAAATCTTTGAACAAACCAAGAGACATTTTTTAACTTAAGGTAAGCACAGAGAATTAAAATCTGACAATTTGATAGAAAAGGTTATCACGAGTTTCCAAGAAGTAAAGCAACAAAACCACAGCAAACTGTAATAAAACAAGAATTTTACTTTAAGCTAGCACAAAGCAGAAATAAGTAGAATATCATTCCAGAGATCATAAAAGAACGTCATCTCACCCAGGTAACTGCTCCACCAATAAAAGAAAATCCGTTCATTCCAGAGATCATAAAAGAAAAAAGGACAAGTTAGTAAAGAGGATAGATAGTACTTCAACATAAAAATGTTAGGAAATTGTATTTCTTATAGTGGGCCACATATATTTTGGACAATTGTATTGGGCCATATTGTTCTTAAGCGGACCCAATAAGTGATTTAATTAAGGTTGGGTCAGGATATCCAACTGGGTATGGATACCAATGTGGATACCCTGTTAGTCACCCATTTGGGTTTGATGGATACCCAACAGGGGACTATATAAAGAACTTATTAGGGTTATGGTCCCTGTAGCCAAAAGAAAACATACGCTCAATTATCTGTATTCCACCATCAGTTACAGAAAATTTCATCTGAGTGACATTAGGCTTTTAGGCTACAGAAGATCAAACCCTCTAGCAAATAAAGTCAATCACTATCGCTTCCGCCTTCGGTTAATCGTCCATACTACGGTATTCAATCATGGACTCAAGTATACTCAATGAATCCCTTCCTATCAGTTTTACATAAATGTTCTGGGGTTTGTATTTGGTTTTGCAATCCCATATATTTAAGTATAACAAGTGGTATCAGAGCGAGATTTCATGTTAAAATTGATTAGGTTTTCATGCATGTCTGTAGTTTTCAAAATCTATGCTTATTTAGATTTCTAGGGTTTAGATTTTACATGCATGATTTGTGATTTTACATGATTTATTGAGTATTTGATGCTATGAGGGTTAGGTTTTGGCTTTTGGGTTGTT
>JXTC01000281.1:366200-381676 GCA_002914845.1 Trema orientale
TACTTCCACTATGGAGGCAGAATTCATAGCTTGTTATGAGGCATCCAATCAGGGAATATGGCTGTGAAATTTTGTCACCGGGCTGCATGTAGTAAATGGCATTGAGAGGCCATTGAAACTTTATTATGACAATAACTTGGCAGTCTTATATTCTAACAGCAATAGGAGCTCATCAAAGTCAAAGCACATTGACATTAAGTTTCTAGCTATTAAAGAAAGAGTTCAGAGTCGTTTAGTGTCAATTGAGCATATCGGTACAAACTCTATGATAGCGGATCCGCTCACCAAAGGTTTACCACCTAAGGTCTTTCACGAGCACACTGCTCGTATGGGTGTTGCATTTTTGGATGGTGTGCAGTTTTAGATGGGAGTTTGTAATTTGGTTTAGATGCTTATTGTGTGACACTTGTTTATGTTTGTTTACTGCAGTACTTTAGTTATTGATGATGGTTTTCATTGTAGACTCTGTTTATTAAATATTATATGATGCATTTCATATTTTCTGGCTTTCTCATTGTGGTTAACAATAAAGTTTGCAGTAATGCACTAAAGGGGAAAGACTACGGTCGATCTCAATAAAGTTTCGGGTGGATCAGTTGGAAATAGACACGGTAAATCACATTGCGTGTAATTTCCATGCCACATTCCATACTCGATCTATGTCATTCGGGTGTATTAGTACGGTGATCATTGAGGGTTCTAGTTGCCATCCAAATAAATGCAACGACGAGCACTTTGGTTTCGTGCTGATATGTCTGATGGACGGGATTGCAACTTCGGAGATATTCAGGAATAATATGGTGTATTAATGGCCATACTTCAGTTTTGCAATACAATTGTATTTGGTTCATATGTGACCCAAGTGGAAGATTGTTAGGAAATTGTATTTCCTATAGTGGGCCACATATATTTTGGACAATTGTATTGGGCCATATTATTCTTAAGCGGACCCAATAAGTGATTTAATTAAGGCTGGGTCAGGATATCCAACTGGGTATGGATACCAATGTGGATACCCTGTTAGTCACCCATTTGAGTTTGATGGATACCCAACAGGGGACTATATAAAGAACCTATTACGGTTATGGTCCCTGTAGCAAAAAAAAAACGTACGCTCAATTCTCTGTAACCCACCATCAGTTACAGAGAATTCCATCTGAGTGATATTAGGCTTTTAGGCTACAGAAGATCAAACCCTCTAGCAAATACAGTCAATCACTATCGCTTTCGCCTTCGGTTCATCGTCCGTACTACGGTATTCAATCATGGACTCAGGTATACTCAATGAATCCCTTCCTATCAGTTTTACATGAATGTTCTAGGGTTTGTATTTGGTTTTGCAATCCCATATATTCAAGTATAACAAAAAACACCTAAAAAAAAAAAAGGAAAGAAAAAGCGGAGGTCTTGGCTCTGGCCCTTGTTTATGGATTATTTAATTTAAATGAATTATATGAATGCATGGAAGTGAACTCATATTGATCAAGAAATACGCTCTTTTGCATTTGCTAAGACAACAAAGTCATTTCATTCTTTGTCTGGTCAGTGATATATGGACTTGGTATTTCATATCAAATGCTAATGTTCTACAGCAAAACTATACTATTAGATTTTTTACTAGCTAAAAATGTAAAAAGTAAAAGCAAACATATAAAAATCTGGCACTGTAATAAGTGACGGTGAGTGGCAACTCATGAAGAAATTATTTTGGTTGTCATCAGTCAAATAATGACGTAAAGTTAATGGACTCCCTTCATTTCGGATTTACCCGTTAAAGGGAGTTCCACCAGTGTTCTTCTACATCAACTTTTAATATATAAAAGCTTCACCAACCAAAATTAGAAACATATATGTCATGAATATTACAAGAAACAGAAAGGTAAGACTTACCACTTTATATGAAGTTGGAGTTAGAGGGATTCAGCATCCAGGTCCAACTATCTTGAGTTTCCTCAAATGATCAGTTACTCAGTTCAAGTCTTCTAACAGTACTTGACAAACTGTTGAAGGGCAGCCTTAGTTTCGGGATGTTTCCATGCCACCAACGACGAATCCCACCACCAATCTTGTACTTTGATGCTTTTGAGAGAAGCAGGGGGATATGGTTCTTCCCAGAGCAGAGTGATAGTTGACAGCCTCAAACAAGAAATTATTTCAATTTCTTCCAGAGAACTAGAAATTCTTATGCTATGGCTGCAGAAGCTCTGCAGAAGTGGAAGGTCAGATAGTTCCAAATGACTTAATCTGGGGGGAGTGGAAATGATTGTTGTGGACGTCGTTGCTTCTTGATTAGCTCTGTCTTGATCCGATGTTTCACCTATGATTTCTACCAATAGAAAACAACTTGAAACATGCAACCTTTTGAGGCTTTGGAGTTGCGACAGCTGGGCGGGCGTGAACAATCTCGTCAATCCATTACATTGATATATTTCCAAGTATTGGAGAGAAGAAAAAGCACCGATTGAAAGTACTGTTGTTGATGACGATGGCCTCCTCTCTCTCTCAATTAAGCCAGTTAACTTAGGCAACTCCGAAAGTATTAGAATTTCGAGGCTCTGAGAAAAAGGAATGTTGCAACAACAAGAACAAATCACGTGTCTCATCATGTTGCAATGAAAAGCATGGCAGAATCTCAATGCCTTGCTCGATTTCGCAATATGGCTCAAACTTGCCATCCCATGGCAATATGTAAGTGATAGGAACTGCATCGATGTAGGTAATAGACATTCTTTGTCAGTATCGATTTGATACAAGTGTACTTGCTTGTCATGTTCAATGCACATCCTTTCGAAAGTGTCAAATTCTTTTTTAACAATAATAGTGTAATTGTTGGGCTCTCTCCCCTTCCATGCTTTGACACACATCTTCAAATCATCAATGTCACAAAGCCTCCCCCAAAAAGTTTCTAAATTTTTCCAATTGGCTATTTCTGCTCCATTCAGCATCACTGACTCCGACATAAAGTACTCTATATGTGAAAGTTCAGGCAAGATCCCATCAGGTATCATCTTTAGATTCGAACACCCATAGAGATTTAGATATCTCAAATTAGTCAACTTCTCCAAGCCTTCGTGTACCTCTCCAATTTTCGTCCAGCGCAAGTCCAACCACCTTAAAGCAGTGAGATTTTTCAAAGATGGAACATAACACAGACGATGACACAACCCAAGCAACAAGGCAGTGAGACCGTCCAAATTGGATATTGAACTCGGTAGACTTTCTATAGAGGTACGTGAAAGATCAAGAACACTAAGCATCTTCATATTCATGAAAAAATCATATGGGATGACTCTCAAAGAATAATTTTCACGTAGTAGCAACGTTGATAGTCTCGAACATCTGTGTGATTCAATGTAAGGAACATTTGAGATATCGTTCCTCATTAAAGAGACCCTCACAAGATCCTCTGACCACCTTTCGTTTCCTGGTATATCTTTTAAATTCATTCCAGCTTCTACCAAAACTCTTTGACCAATACTTGCAATTTTGATGGCCATACCCCTTACCAAGTCATGCATCTTCACAAACTTTGTTCCCTTGGCATCAGTTTGGCCTTCCAACAAGCAAACATATTCAAGTTTATTCAATACAGCTTGAGCCTTGTAAAATTCTGTTTTTCTACTCCCTCCTTCTATTAATTTCTCCATGATAAATAACTCTATTAACTCATCTCTTTTAATTAGTGCATCTTCAGGAAATAAGGAGCAGTATAATAAACACTCTTGCACTTTCGGATCCTTCAACTTGTCATAACTGTATTTCAAAACGTTAAATACCTCATAAAATTCCATATCACCATTCCAATATTCTACATCTTTCGTTGCTTCCAACGCGTTTCTCCAGTCATTGATATCATTCACGCCTCTCATGCTTCCTGCCATTATAATAATCCCCAATGGCAGACCGCCGCATTCTTTAACTAGAGAGATTGCGATCTCTTTAATTTCATAGGAGAGTAAAGCACTCTCATTCCCAAGTGTCACTATGAATAAAATCCAAGCTTCTTCATGAGAAAGAGGTTCAACTTTTACTGGACTTCGGCATTGCATCATTCGACACACCGTTAATGATCGAGTAGTTAGAATCAACTTACATCCATTCTCACCAACCGGGATTCCCACTTTCTTTACACATATGTGCTCCCACACATCATCTAAAATGATGATAATATCTTTCTTTCTCTTCAGTGTCTGTGCCAACTGTGCTGCTCTTTTTATCTCATCTTCCACTTCTGAAATATCTAAATTCACAGATTTTGCAATGTCATGTTGCAGCTTACAAATGCTAAAATCTTGTGATACAGTAAACCAAAAAACATTCACGTGATGGTCTAGAAGTTGGTTGTGAATATGTTTAAGCAGAGTTGTTTTTCCAACTCCCCCCATTCCATACACACCAATTATTGAGTCCACTCCATCAACTAAGCAATCCCAGATCATGTTCTTATTTTTTTGAAACATTTCACCTACTAATCTTTTGGTTATTAATGCAACTCGTTCCTTCTGATATGGATCAAGAGTGAGCCCTCTCCAAAATTTACTTTGACCATCGAGCTCCATTACTTCGGCTGTAAAGTTATCAACACTTCTTTTCAATGATGAGCATTTGAACAATCCACTTCCTGACGAAACTTCTTGCTCTAACTGCAGAATTTTATTTTTTATATTCTCAACATTTTTTAACCAATTTATGACTTCTTTTCTTGGTTTCTTCATGGATGAACTCTCTGAAAGTACTTTCAACTCTTCTTTGATATCGTCTTTTCTGCATTCCAAATGTTGAAAATTTCTCTTCAGTTTATTCATTTTCTCATCAAGCACGTCCAACTTGATAACACTTTGTATCATGCGTTCCATACCTATCATAACATTAGGACAATTAAATATTTTAGCTTCAAAACAATATGCAGAAATTAGGAATTTATTGGGAATGATTTTAGATATGAGATATAATAATATAGAACATTTCCCAACTTGGAGTTGATTCACTTAATTAGTAAGAGAAAATTTTGGTTTTAATTACACCGAGACTAAGAATAATCATTTCTTGCTTTCCTAAGTTATGCAGAATTAATTTCGAGTTTTCTATTTTATTGTGAAAGGAAGAACATATAGACTAGCAAAGTTGAGTAGTTGAACAAGCGAAAGGTTCTATATAAGATAGAAACTAATAGATGGAATACATAAATAAATGTAGATGAGATCAGAACCGATTGTTATCGATGTGATTTAACAAGAAATTTTTATAGCAGAAACACTAGTTAAAATATATTTAGTGGTAGTGAAGGAAGATAGGAAGGAAAGAGAGGTACATTATCTAGAGAAAGGAGGTGAGGGAGAAAGGACAACACTTTTCTCTTATTATATTTATATATGTCTAGTATAAGACAAGACCAAAATCCTCTCTGCTTATTTATTAAAAGGAATAAATTGAATAGCAGAGAAGATCTTAGCTGTATAATAAGTTTTTTTACTAATTGAGTGCTAAGTGCGTGAGATTCTCTCCACTAAAACCTCTCTAATTCATAACGGATTATAAACAGGTTAAATTAAGGACTTGAAATTTATTTTCTAATCTATTTCTTCATAAAATTCTTCATATCAAACAATCACCCTATCAGCTTATATCCCAAATCCATTCGTTTATATATGTCCCCCACCCTTTCTTTTCTTTCATTTCTCCCTTCTACCAAACACACTCTTAATAAATATAGATAGGATCAAATATTGTTTTATCTAAAATTTATTGTTTAACGACTAGAATCTATCACTTCTTATTATAGGTTGTGATGGTCTACTTCAAAATCTCTCAGTCCATGACTCTATATAGACAACAGACTTAGGTAAAATAATTGGGTGCTAATTATGTTTCTGCCTCACTCTGAGTCTATAATGTTATGAATTAAACAGCCTAATATTATACTAACAATAGCAATAAAACAAAAGACAAAGTAAACACACACAAGATTTATAGTCATTCACTCTCAATGTGAGAGCTACATCTGTTGGGTTTTATTTATTTCCCTTATATGGGCTCACATAATTAATAATAATTATATATATCTGAGCTATCTTAATTAAGTAGGTCAATTAGCTATCTAATTTAATAAGCTTAGAAACATCTATTAGTTATAGGCTTTGTAATATATAGAGACCTAATATTGGCCCAAACTATATGACTAATATGGTTACAATTAGGTGTTCAGTATATAAAGTACAACTATAGAGTTGTGGTTCCCAAGCTCTTCTCCCATACGCTCTTCTCCTATGCTCCCATTTGAGAAAGAGAACCTATTGAGTACCTAAGAAGATTTAACTACGAAATACCTCTAATCTCAAGCTCTTACGTTCTCCACTTATGTGACTATGATTGAGTTCACTTGGGTATCCTCAATAATCCTATCCTAATGATTTGACATGGTTGATTCTAGAGTTATCTTTGGTTGTATTCAATCTATGATTATGTCTAACAACATCCATTTTGTACTATAATGAAAAAGAAAGAATGCATGAAAATCTCACATCTCATGCCTCTATCTCAGACTTGCAAATTATCTATGTTGTTTTACTCTGATAAATTGGCCCCCAAATGTCCATTATATACTACAGAAAACTAGCATTGCCAAATACATGTGAAAAATGGCCCAAATTCTTTACTAATATGTATTTTTTTGTACCATTGCATCTAGGTAATGTTGTGTCAGAGCAATCACGTGTGATATGGAGTAAAATTGCGGAGGATGGCTTTGCATAAGTATAACTAGGCTCTATATATCCAATATCTATCTGGTGATCTAATTATTGAGCATGTACTTGGGAGTGTTATCGATATATGTGAAAGGAAAGGGTACCTTGCCTAAGCTTAAGAGTACTTGAGGGACCAGAGTGGCTGCATGAGATCATGATAAAACAATTGTTGTTCTTGAGTGTATACGATAACTCACCAAGAAGAGGTGCCCAGGATGGAGAGAATGATAAGGAGACCATTGCAACTCTCTCATGGGCACTTAACCAAAAACCTTGAATTTCCATTTCCAAAAAAAGATTACTTGACCTGAGTGGTTGAGCATCAAATACAAGTGGCATTTATGCTACAAATTAAAATACTCATGACATTTGAAAAGCCATTGAAGATAATGTCTAAATGTTACTAGGTATTTTTATCGTGATATTTTAAATGTAAATATCGCTAAATAAAATATTACTAATTCACACTGGGCTTTTAGCTAACTAACTGAATTTTGGATCACTGTTTGAAAAATAGCCACTTTTGAAAAATGGCCGAATACTTAAAATTATTTGAAAAATAGTCAATTTTTATATATAATATATCAAATTTTATTGATTTAATTTATCTTGTATTAAATTTATTTGTTTTCTAAAATGTAGATCAACTTAAAATCAGTTATTTATCGAAATAATTTTATAAAATGATCATTTATTAAAAGGGTGTAAAACCGGTCGTTTTCAACTTGATCCAAACAATAAGGACATTTCTTATAAATACTCATTCACATTTACAAGTCATAATTACCGATAAAATAAAAAGATGTTAACGTTTACCTTATAAGGTTTCTAACATTTTTACCTATAAAAACACAAAAGAATTACAAAAATACGGATGTCATGTTTTCTTTTAATTTCCGTACAATTTTTATTAGAAAAATAACACTGTTTAAAATTATTTTAGAAAAAAGTCGTTTTCAAAATATTTACTAGTTACTAGTTTCTGAAAACTGGTTACCTATTACCACTTATCAATTTTATACCCGTTATAAATACCTTTAGTTACTAATTATCAGTTTCTAAAAACTGGTTGTCAGTTACTAGTTATTATTTTTAAAAATGATATTTTTCTAAATAATTTTTTAAAAATAGTATTTTTCTAATAAAAATCGAATCTGAAAAACACAATCCACCGTATAATTCAAATTTTTTTCTAAAAAAGCAAGCCTAATTTCCCCACCTTATATTATTAGAGGAAATTACACAATATACGGTGTTTGAGAAAAAGAATTTAAAAAATACAGAGGTTTTGTGTTTTTTAAGGTGCGGTACAGTTTTTATTCGAAAAATATCATTTTTTAAAAAATATTTGGAAAAATACTATTTTTTTAAAATAGTAACTGGTTTCTAGTAACCAGTTTCTGGAAACTGGTAACTAATAATCAAAGATATTTATAACTGGTATATAACTAGTAATCAGTAACCAGTAATTAGTTTCCTGAAATTGGTAACTACTAACTATTTTAAAAATAGTATTTTTCTAAATATTTTTTAAAAAGTGATATATTTGTAATAAAAATTATACGAAAATTAGAAAAAAGTGTGAGTTCCATATATTTGTAATTTTTTTCTGTTTTTGCAGGTGTAAGTGTTAGAAACCCATATTATTATGGGTCCTCAGAGTCAAGCCCCTGACCTGAGCCTCTCAGGCTTATTGGACAACTAAGCCTCTATTGTGAGAAAGCTTACTTGACTTCACAACGTCATGGGCCCTCAGGTTCAAATAAAGGTTTTGAGACTCTCCTTATAGAGTTATAGTAACAGATGGGCGATGAATGTAGAGTAAGAAAGCTTCTTGACCAGAGCGGTTGAGCCCTGAGGTTTATATACTATTTACAAAGTTTTGATTAAATACAAAATAATTAAGAATAAATTACTAATGCATGATAACTTATAACAATACATATGGGTGATATTTTAATGGATATTTTTATTTTATCTNATATATATGTAACATTTACTAGCATCCACATGCTACTGAAGATTTTTCCTTTTCCCTATTTAAAGTTTTGTTTTTTTTTTTTTTTGTTTGTTAATACAGGTGATATAATATAGTTTTTTTCCCTTTATTTTTAGTTGACAAATACTCTCATGGATTGCAAAATAATTGAAAAAAGAAGCAATTAAATTGAAATGATATTCCAAACGTATACCGATCTCGTATTTTAGTTTTGTTAGGGAAAAGCAATTAAATCGATTCTTCAAAAATGATAATTCTAAAAATGAACGGAATATTACGAGGGATTATCGTTCAATAAAGGGAATGGGGTTGAGATTATTTGTAATAAAAGGTATTATCATTTTATTGCTTCTTTATGATGATTATAACTGAAAAAATAAAGGGATCATCATATTATCAATTTTGATTGCAATTACTTTATTTTTGGCTTTTCATTTTTTTCGGTTGTTAACAAAAGTAATAAGATGTAGTTTTTTTTATTTATTTTTTATCCCTTTATTATTTACAAAAAATTGAAATGGAATGAGAATAGGTAAATGTGACTTAGTATAACGGGTTAAAAAAGCATATCATCTATATAGAGAAAAAACAAAAATTTCCATTGAAATATCATATATATATATATATATATATATATATATATCTACTGAAATAATTAAAGAACCAAAGAAAATAAATTCGAAACTAATCATCTAACAAATTATATTTTATACATATATAATAAGATCTAAAACAAGTAGTGGTGTCCTAAAAGTGTTTAATAATATGTATATTTACCTCTAATCTTAGTTGTCAGACCAGCGAACTCTTTTTTCTGCTGAATAACAGTGAACTTAGTTTGCTCGATATGTATTTGTCAAGCTTTCCAGAAGAAGCACTTCTCAGACCACTTTAATCCGCAGAAGTAAATCAAAGACAAAATTAAGAAAAGGGTTTGTGTGAACTTTTGGCGAAAGTGCTATGCAATTAAATGAGAAAATCTAAGGAGACTTCGATAGAAAATATTCTCTGTTGTCATTTTATTTCATTTTTTTAACTAAAACAAACGGTGAAATATTCATATTAAGAAAATAAAAAATTGAAAAGATATAAAAAATTAATCAGCTCGACCGATTGTGCATTTAATAATTTACTTCCCAGCTCTCCTACGTCTTCATATATCTTTTACGGTTGAGAGTGGTTCAGGTGTTACAATCGATGTGATTTGCCGGTTGCCTGGCCTAATAAATTTGGTTTCTAAAGTCTTGCGTTCACAAGTGAATGTAAGAATAATTACTAACGAGCGAGAAAAAAAAAAAGGGAATGTAAGAATAATTACTCTCACATGAGATTATTACGGTCCTCGTGTCAACAATATACCATGATTAAAAAAAAGTTATTTTTACATACATTTAAGTGTCACAATTATTCAAAGAGCATTGCTACTCATTCCGGGTAGGTGTATTTTACAACCCAATTACTCTCTATTTGTTAGAGAATAGAAATATTTTTTTAAAATCTAAATTATTTACTGAGGCCCACACTCAAATGGAAAAGGTTCTTATTGAGCTACGTGGCTGATATTGGATGATTAGGATATAAAAGTGTCATTTTGAGAATAATTATAGTAGTGTATTGGTGAAAATATTCTAAAATTGGTATTTTTATAAGGACATTACACAATACATCATTTTTATAATTCTTATTTCTAAAAGTGATATTTTTACACAGATAATTCATAAATGGTTATTTTCCAGCCCAAAAGTCAATGGAATTAAATAGAGGAAGCACATTAACAAATCAATATTTGAAATTCGATGGCTCCCTTCGTGCACGTGTGGGGCATTTATAAAGAAAAGAAAGATGAGTAGCATTCGTGCATATGTGTGTGCATCAAAGGAATATTCATAAAAAAAAGGAAAAATATGATCAGCATGTGATGGTGGTGGTAGAGGCTTGAAACAATAAAGAAAAGAAAAATTGCTTAAGTGCAATATATAGGCGCAGAGGATATGGGTAAAACAATAAACATAAGAAAAGCAAAACATTGCTTGGTGAAATTCATGTTGACTAGTGTAGCATCCATGTAAGGCGCATGGTTTAATTAATAAAGGGATAATATCAACTGAGATCCCCAAACTTTTCCCAACGTATCACTTAGGTCTTCAATCTTTTTTTGTAGCATTTGGATCCCCAACCTATTATTATTCGTCACACGTTTGTCCCTGTGCATCTTTCCGTCTAAAACTAACGTTAAAAGACTATGTGCTTTGCACGTTCTTGTTTGCTTAAGGGTATAGGCTGGAAATAAAAAGAAAAGGTACCAAAACTTCCATTGGAGCTCCATTGAAGCTCGCTTTTTACCGAAAACGGAGAGTAATTTGCAGGTGTAGTCAATAAGTTAAAATGAAGACTTCATGGACTGACTTAAATCTCGGAAGAAGATTTTGGGCCTACTATAAGAGAAAGGTAAGAAATTTCTAATTTTTTTTTTTTAGATTGTCTAAACTATAAAGATTTTTTTTTTTTTCCTTATTATATAGCAACATAGAGGTAAAAGAATCAGGTACCTCCTGTTACACACAAAATATTTAGCTTTACATGGTTAATATCATACTTATTGCCACAAATGACAATGACACGGAGAAAAAAAAATAGAGTAACCAAAGAACCAAATAATAAAAAACAGAATAAAAAAGTCGACTAAACTTGAAATACTCCATTATTTTATTTTCTAGTATATTACCATCTTCAACGTGCTATTTCTTTCTTTTATATGTAGTACACAGTGTATATGTCAAGTTAAATTCAACAATACAAATAAACCAAAGTCTCATTTTTTATTGTTAAGAAATATATTGGCAATGAATATGCATCACATCTCATAGTAAAAACAAAAAACAAATGTATCAATCGCAAATCATATAATAGAAAGCAAGTTTAGAAAAGTCCAACCAAAATTAAAAATTCAGCAAAAAAGGTAGGAGGGGAGATAGATGAAGCATACCAGTTTTCAATATAGCACATTAAAATTACAACTCCATCACGTTTTTTTTCCCTATCGTCATATTATTCTATATGATAAAACTAATTGAAACTCTAAAAATAAACTAACATGCATAAATTTTGCTAAATATACTTTAATAATCTACATGATGAAAACAATATTGAAACTCTAAAAATATTAAACTTTTTCCCCTTAAAAAAATATTATTTTGCCTATTACAAATTTTTATTTAAGAAAACATTATACTCAAGAACATACCATAAGTGGAATGTATCATTCCGAAGCTTTAAATGCTCTACAACCCAAAATAAAAATGCAAAGTGAAGTAATTTCTTAGGCCATTAAACTGAGGAAAAAAAACCCTGTGAAAATCACTTCACTTACAAAAGGAGGACCCAGATAACACCTCAAATCCCAAACCCATATAGCAAACGATGAGAAAAGTAAGACTCATATATATATATATATATTAAATTTAGTTATTAGATCAAAATCAAAACAAAAATCTCATTTTTTTCCCTACCTGATGAAGACGATAAGAATAAAAGTCTACTTTGTTCTTCGAATTTGGGGGAAAATGAAAACCCTTGGTTTTCCCCAAATTTCACCATGAGGAAGTGTAGAAGAAGAGTAAAGATAGCCACACTGAAGAAAAAAGACGATAGGAGAGTAATTTAGCCATTTGGTTTTCAGGTTATACCCTTGGAAACAAGGTCATGTGCATGGCACATGGTCTTTTAACGCTAGATTTAGACGGAAAGATGCATAGGGACAAACATGTGACGAATAATGATAGGTTGGAGATCCAAGTGCTACAAAAAAAAGGCTGAGGACCTAAGTAATACGTTGGGAAAAATTTAGGGACCCCAGGTGATATTATCCCATTAATAAAGGAACGAAAGGTGCGGCACACTAGCATGTGGTGGCAGCACAGATGATTAGAGATGAAAGAAATAATTAAGAAAGAAAAGAGAAGTAAGACCATTTCTAATGCAAAATACTAAAAGATAGTGTATTAATATATTTGAAATGAAATGCTAAATTTAAAATACACTTTTTAAAGTTTGCTTCAATAGATGCATGATAAAAGAAATATTATTTTTTATTTAAATAATATTAAAAGAAATATTATTTTATATTTAAATAATATTTTTATTTACACTTCATTTTTTCTACTATTAATTTATATTATTCTGACATTCAAATACTAGTGATAAAAGTTCAACTTACTTATCTACAAATACAATTACTCATATATATATATATAATAATAAATAGTCATAACCTATTTAAACGAGTAAAACAGTCAATACAATTACTGAAAAAATAAGTAGCTTGTTGAGTGTGATCTTAATTAGAAGAAGACTTTGATGAATCCTCATTTGATGATGAAGTGATGTGACTCTAGTTTATAGAAACTAGTGAGTGAGATATTGTAAATAAAATTTAATTGGAAAAAAAAAAAGATAAAAAGAGTATTTTTATATTAAATTGGTCACATTATAAAATTTAGGAAAATTATCACTAAAATACCTTCTGTTTTAATAGAGTGTAAAAAAAAAACTGTGTTTTTAAAAGTTCAAAATGAGTGCCTTCTCTTTAGGTGAAATTATTACTAAAATACTCTATGTTTTTAAAAAGTGTAAAAAAAAACCTCTGTGATATTAAAAATTCAAAATAAATACATTCTATTTGAATTATCATATCATTTACTACTTTTGGCTTGTTAAAGATTTAAAAAAAATAACTAAAATTAACAATTTAGCCCTTATTATATTATTTCAAGACACACACTACACTGAAACATGAAGAGAGAGAATACATATAGTTTAAAACTTCTTAAAAAAATATATACAAAATTTTGAAACTTTATGTCATTTTTGTCACTTTCTAAATTTATGAAAATTTTAGTTTTTTCTTATCTTTTATAGATTTGAACTGTAATTATGAAGAGAAGATATATATATATATATTTTGTCACTTTGGAGATTTCCTAAAATTCTAGATTTTTTCTCTTTTATGGATTTGTCCTACAACTATGTAGAGAAAAGTTCTCTCTTTTTTCTTTTCAAAAAAAAAGAAGAAATTTTAAACCATATTATTATCTCTCCTTTCCTTTTCAAGTATAGTATACTCAAAAAAGAATCAACGAAGCGCATAGAAATGCTTTTATCAAATATTACCCATATATAGTAAAATAGAGAGTGAATACTTTCATAAGATTCCTAAGAAAACCAAAACAAGTCAAGTCGTGATTGGAGCAACCTTCTTGCTGGTAAGATGCGAGGCCAAGAAATACCACACGCGATCACGAGTGTTTCGCTTCGGCAATTTTTTTATTTTCCCGAACAATGAGAATTTATGATAACCATGAGATAGCGTTCGGGCTCTAGATTTACACGGCCAAGCAAGGCTACTTGTTTCTTCATTCCCTTGTACAAAAATTCCCGAAATTTACTCAGTTAGTTATTAATTTTTCGAATTGAAGTGATATTATTAGGAGAAAGGGAGAGAATCAAAAAGGGGAAAGAAAAAATCACCTGTTCTGATAGAAGAAGTCCTTATCGAGCCCCACTGAAACTCTCAAGCTCTGGCTTCGTCTTTGGTACCTCATCCATCCACTTCCTCTCTCACACATTGGCCAATTGTTTTCTGCAACCGGTGAACGGCAGCTCATGTCAAGATGAGAGGGAATAATGTTGTCTGTGCCGCAAACTCAACGATCTTCCATCTCTTCAAATGTCATCTCCTCATGATCAACAGATTGTCGTAGGAATTCCTATGTACCATGAAGAAAAAAGACATTAAAGTGACGTGAAAGCTACATTTTCTACTAGTGAAAGGAGAATTTTGAAAATGTTATAAATTTATAGTAAGCAGCAAAGGAGATTAGGCATTCACTTATATGCAATGGGAGCTAGAGGGATTTACCAGCCAGTAATCACGAAAGTCCTTGAACAATTGATCAGTCACTATCAAATAATGTGTCACTATCAAATAATGTCTCCTTATAGGATTTGACAAAAGGCTGAAGGATAGCCTTAGTTTCAGGATGTTTCCACGCCACCAGCGACCAATCCCACCATGACTCATCTACTTTGATACTTTTGAGAGACGGGGGAGGATACGGTTCTTCCCAGAGCAGAGTGATCCTCAACAGCATCCAACAGTCTTCTATATTAATTTCTTCCAGAGAATTAGAAATTTTTAGGCTACAGCTACAAAAGCTCTTCAATTCTGGAAGGCCATCTAAATCCAGGTGCCTTAATTTTGGTGGAAAAGAAATGACTGTAGTTGTTGCTTCCTGCGGATTAGCTTGGTCATGATCCGGAGTTTCTCCAATTATTTCCACTAGCTCGTCGCAATCGCAAACTTCCAGTGTTTCGAGGCTTTGGAGGTGGGACAACTGAGCAGGTGTGAACAATCTCTTCAGTCCATCACATTCGTATATCTGCAGTGTTTTGAGAGAGGAGAACGCTTTGATTGGAAGTAGTGATGATGATGGGCTCTTCTCTCTCTCAAATAGACTAGTTAACAGAGGCAACCACAAAAGTCTGAGGCTTTCGAGGCTTTCAGAGAAATGCATGTTGCAACAACAGGAGCAAATTACGTGTCTCATGTTGCAATTAGAAATGTCACAAACTCTCAGTGTAGAAGAATGTGCAGGTTTGCCACTGGGAATTATTATGTTGGCGATAAGCATGAGAGGAGTGGATGACATCCACGAGTGGCAAAATGCATTGGA
>JXTC01000281.1:382104-404738 GCA_002914845.1 Trema orientale
AATCTCAAAACATTGAAGACCTCATAAAATTCCATATTACCATTCCAATATTCTGCACCTTTTATTTCTTCCAATGCATTTTGCCACTCGTGGATGTCATCCACTCCTCTCATGCTTATCGCCAACATAATAATTCCCAGTGGCAAACCTGCACATTCTTCTACTAAAGACCAGGCAATTTCTTCAATTTGAAGAGAGAAAAAGGTTTCATTCCCCAACGTCTTCATGAATAATATCCAAGCTTCTTCACCAGAAAGAGGTTCAACTTTTATTTGATTTTGGCACTGCATCATCCGACAGACTGTTAATGATCGAGTTGTTAGAACCAACTTACATCCATTCTCACCAACTGGAATTCCCACTCTCTTTACACAAATATGCTCCCACACATCATCTAAAATGAGAATAAAATCTTTCCTTCTCTTCAACGACCTTGCCAATCGTGCTGCTCTATGCATCTCATCATCGACTTCTGAAATATCTAAATTCAGAGTTTTTGCAATGTCATGTTGCAACTTACAAGTGCTAAAATCTTGCGATACAGTAACCCAAGAGACGTTAATGCGATGATCTATAAGTTGGTTGTAAATATGTTTAAGCAGAGCTGTTTTCCCAACTCCACCCATTCCATAAACACCAATGACTGAGTCTTCTCCATCAATTAAGCAATCCAAGATCACGTTCTTCTTTCTTTGAATCGTTTCACCTACTAATCTTTTGGTCAGCAGTGTAAAAGTTTCATTTCTATTAAGTGTGAGCCCTCTTGGAAATTTACTTTGATCATTGAGCTCCATTACTTCTGTTGTAAAGTTATCCACACTTCTTTCCAACTGTAAACGTTTGAACAATCCACTTCCTGATGATGAAACTTTTTCCTCTAACTGTCGAAATTGATTCTTTGCATTCTCTACATTTGTTAACCAACTTATGACTTCTTTTCTTGGTTTCTTCATGGACGATAACTCTACAAGTTTCAACTCTTCTTTAATATCTTCTTTTTTGCATTCTAAATTTTGAAATTTTCTTTTCAGTCTATCAATTTCCTCATCAAATACACCCGCGTAGATAACACTTTGTATCATAGATTCCATACCTATTATATAGAAGAATATCACAATTAAATATCTGAGTTTTAAAATATGTATATATAGTGTAGTTGAAGTTTATTCCGAAAAATTATGGTTCTTAGATGTAATTAATAAGTTATAGTACTAATTGTTATACCAGAATTGATTCGTGATACGTATTACAGTAATCTCAGCAAGAAAATAAGGCAATTGGCATGAGAAGAAGAAATCTGGGCACTATTATTGATGAAAAATGAAAGGAACTAAGCACCCGGCTTTCGAGAGGCTGGTACTCTCCTTGAGCACAGCTCAATCACAATCTAGAAAATTCCCTTCCTCACCTCCTCCTCTCCACTCCCCCTATATTCCCTCTAGACAGTAATTGAAACCTCTTTTACCCCAACAAACTGCCAATGACTTACTCCTAGCACTAACCAAGTCAAAAGACTATTCTACCCTGCCCTACTACTTCCTCTGCTTACGCCTTACATAAGTAAAGCGAATAGGAGGTTTATCATTACGAAAGCACCTTGTCCTCGAGGTGCAAACTCGGAAACTGCAGTTGGACTTTGTCAAAAACTTCTCAAGTGGCGTCAGAAAGAGGCATGTCTTTCAAAGCAATAAGAACTTCCATAACCCCTGCTGGAGTATGACGAACGCCAATACAGCGTCCGGTTCCGAGACAAACTCCAGCTCTGGAGTGAGCTATTTTGGAATGTCCCATGAAGAGTTCGATGATCCAATGGCACGACGCAGCTGAGATACATGAAAAATAGGATGTAACTGAGCCGTAGGTGGTAACTCCAAACAGTAGGCAGCTGCCCCTACCTTAGCGACCACCGGGTAAGGGTCATAGTAGCATGCTGCCAACTTCTCATTATGTCGTTGAGTAAGGGTTCACTGTCTGTAAGACCGAAGTTTTAGGTAGATCAGGTCACCAATATCGAACTTGACATCCTTGCGAGCCTCATCAGCATTATGCTTCATCTTCTACTGAGCACACAGCAGGGACATCTTCAACTCATCCAACATTTCATCGCGATCCAGTAAGATGTGTTCCACTGCTTCTACATTAGTAGACCCAGTTTCATATGGAAGAAATGGGGGAGGATCTCGGCCATATACTGCATAAAAGGTCATTTGCTATAAGCTGGTATGGTAGGAAGTATTGTACCAATACTTGCCCCAGTGAAGCCAAGCCGATCACTGCTTCAGTTTGGCAGACGCAAAGCATCGAAGATATGGCTCCAAGTATCGGTTCACCATCTCTGACTGCCCATCGGTTTGTGGGTGATAGGCTGTGCTTCGTTGCAAAAGGGTGCCCTGCAACTTAAAAAGTTCCCACCAAAACTTGCTCATGAAAACTTTGTCCCTATCCAAGGTAATGATGCGCGGCAGCCTATGTAGCCTGACTACCTCCCTTGTGAATAGTTCAGCCACCTCTTGTGTGGTAAATGGGTGCCTAAGGGTCATAAAGTGAGTGTACTTGCTCAATCGGTCAACCACCACTAGAATGGTGTCTATCCCTCCCGATCGTGGCAAACCTTCTATGAAATCCATGGTGACCTCCTCCCATATTTTCTCTAGTAAAGGAACTGGTTGCAAGAGTCCGACGGGCGACATTGCCCTGTATTTATGGCGTTGGCATACATCGCACTGTTGCACGAACTTCTTGATATCTTTTCTCATACCCACCCGCTGGCTAGTCGTTGATAAGTATTGTAAATTCCTGAATGACCCCCAACCGGAGAGCAATGATATTCGATTAGCAAGACCTGAATAAGTGGGGATTGTTTGGAGATGACTCGGCGGACCTTAAATAAGATGGTGTCACGAATGAGAGAAAAGCCAGCATACGGCCTATTTTGCTCCTTAATTTTTCGTTGTACTTCCATTAAAAAGGAGTCATGCTCATTGTGGGCTGCTATAGTATTCCAATCCGAGCCTTGTCAAATTGACAAGGTAGCCAATTCCGGTGAATACAGCCAACGGGACAAAGCATCAGCAGCTCTATTCTCTAATCCCAGCCGATATTAGATGTCGAAGTCATATCCTAGCAGCTTAGTTAACCACTGTTGGTGCTCCGGGCTAACATATCTTTGCTCCAAGAAGAATTTGAGACTCTTTTGATCTGTTCTTACAATGAACTTGCACCCCAATAGATATAGCCTCCATTTTTGCACGGCTAGCATGATGGCCATTAACTCTCTCTCGTACACTGACTTGTTTCGGGCTTGAGATGACAATGTCTAGCTGAAGTAGGCAATGGGGTGCTGATTTTGTGTAAGAACAGCTCCTATTCCATAGCTGTATGCATCCGTTTCCAAGATAAATGGGCTTGTGAAGTCCGATAAGGCCGAAAACCGGCACGTGTGTCACAGCCATCTTCAATCGTTCGAAAGCCACTTGTGCTTCGTCGTTCCATCTGAAATTATCTTTTTTTAGCTACTCAGTCAAAGGGCCAGCAATGGTAGCATATCCAGCCACAAACTTACGGTAATACCCTGTGAGACCCAAGAATCCCCGTAAGTCTTGAACCGTCATTGGAACGGGCCAAGCCAACATTGCACTCACTTTGGACGGATCAACTTGTACTCCCGCTGCTGATACTATACGTCCCAGATACTCTAGTTGTGCTTGGGCAAATAAGCACTTCTTTTTGTAAACGTAGAGTTGCTGCTCCCCCAAAATGTTAAAAAGAGTTTGTAGATGTTGAAGGTGCGCCTCCAAACTTGGACTATAAATGAGGATATCGTCAAAGAATACTAGCACAAATTTCCGCAAGTATAGGCAAAATATATCATTCATTAGAGCTTGGAAAGACATTGGTGTGTCGGTCAACACGAAGGGCATCACCAAGAACTCGTAGTGTCCATCATGAGTGCGAAAAGCAGTTTTGGGTACATCTTCTGCTTTCATCCGAATCTGATGGTAACCAGACTTAAAGTCAAGCTTGTTGAACACGGTGGCTCCTCTCAACTTATCTAATAGCTTGTCAATGACTGATATGGGAAATTTATCGGGAATCGTCTCCTTATTAAGAGCCCGATAGTCGACACAGAAGCGCTAGCTTCCATCCTTCTTTTTGACCAAAGGAATGGGGCTGGAAAATGTACTATGGCTTGGTTGAATCACCCCTGTTGCAAGCATCTCCTTAACAAGACTCTTTATTTCGTCCTTTTGGACTTGTGGGTATCAGTAAGGCCTAACAGTCACAGGTGGGGCTCCCTCTTGCAACAGGATATAGTGTTCCTATCCGCGGCATGTAGGTAACCCCTCGGATGGAGCAAACAAGTGTGTATGTTCTAAAATCAGCTGTTGGACAGGTTCAGAAAGGCCTTCCAATGGCCTGTCATGCTCAAGTCCCAAATATTCCAGCTCCACCATCATCGCCCCTCATGTTTAATAGCATGTGGCATTAACTTCAAGGATACTTGAGTTTTACAAAGCCCGGGCTCCCCTTGTAATGTCACTTGAGCCGATCCTACCCAAAACTTCATCGTTAGCATTTTCTAGTTTACACTCATCCCTCCTAGCGTACTAAGCCATTGCATGGCTAATATCACACTGTAGTTGCCGAGTTTCAATGGCAAGAAATCCTCCACTAACTCCACATCACCCAGAGTTAGCACAACCTGCTTACAAACTCCCTCTCCCCGTACTGTCGTGCCTGTGCCAAAGACCACCCCATACCCTTTTATTGTTTCCAAAGGTAAGTTAAGTTTGGTCACCAGCTCTTTAGCGATAAAATTGTGGGTAGCTCCACAATCAACAAGAACAATCATCTCTTGGTCTTGGATGACTCCCTGCAGCTTCATGGTATATGGAGTGGTTAATCCCACTACCGAATTGAGTGATATCTCTACCCTATCAGCCTCTATTTCCTCTGGTATTGGGGTAGTCTCTTCTTTATACTGTCCAATTCCTCATTTTCCTATTCCTCTTCGTCATTGACGACTAACACTTGCAACTTCTTCCCCTTACAGATATGACCCACAATGTATTTTGCATCACATTTAAAACACAAGCCCTTTTCTCTTTTTGTTTGGATCTCAGCCGCAGTCAAGCATCTGAAACTATTAGAGGAAGTACCTGGGTTGCTTCTTTGCGTCGGCGGCCATTCTGGAACAGAGGCCACACGTAGTGTCGTAGATGGGGATGGTCGAGGTGCGGCTACCATGGTGGTCATTGTTCTCGAAGCTCCTGGATTTGGTTGGCTGTATGATCATTCCCAGGAAATTCCCCCTCCCTTCACCTGTTAGAGCAACAAATTCTTTGCCTCAATCCTTTGGGCGTAATCCATCATTATTGGTAAAATCGACAGTTCTGCCACTCGTAACTCGGCTTTGATTTCAGGTTTCAGCCCCGACATGAACTGCCCAATTAGGATAGAGTCGGGAATGCCTTCTAGCGGTGACGCAAGGATCTCGAATTGCATCTGATACTCCTGCACTATCCCCTCTTGGCGGAGGGCAAGGAACTACTCCACTAGTGAGCCTTGTTGGAGAGGGCGAAATCGCTGCAGAATCTGGCATTTCAGCTTGCCCCAACTCAGCATTACTCGTCGGCCATCTTTCCACTGAAACCACGAAAGAGCATCTCTTTCCAAGCTGATGATTACAGCCGCTAGCCATTCGTGGTCGGTCATCTGGTGCATCGTGAAGTATCTCTCTGTCTCGAAAACCCAACCGTCGGGATTAGCTCACTGGCTGGTCTGCATCATGTCTCTGGATGTGTCCATTGTCAAAAAATTCGGGTCACTGAACCCGGATTGACGCTAGCTCTCTTTGCCCCGAGATGTTGCTCGCTACTGTGGTTGGGCAAGGTGGAGAAGGATGGACTCGAGGTGTTTTTCGATTACTGACAGCCGCTATTTATTTTCGTCCAACTCTTGCCGGAATTCTTTTATCTCGTCTTTAACCAGCTCGACTCTGCTCTCACAAGTTCTCCCAGCTATCGCCAGTATCGGAACTGCTCTGATACTAATTTGATACGTATTACAGTTATCTCAGCAAGAAAATAAGGCAATTGGCATGAGAAGAAGAAATCTGGGCACTATTATTGATGAAAAATGAAAGGAACTAAGCACCTAGCTTTCGAGAGGCCGGTACTCTCCTTGAGCACGACTCAATCACAATCCAGAAAATTCCTTTCCTCACCTCCTTCTCTCCACTCCCTCTATATTCCCTCTAGACCGTAACCGAAACCCTTTTTACCCCAATAAATTGCCAACGACTTACTCCTAGCACTAACCAGGTCAAAAGACTATTCTATCCTGCCCTACTACTTCCTCTGCTTACGCCTTACATAAGTAAAGTAGATAGGAGGCTTACCAATTCGCTTATTGCCTAGTAATTTACAGCTTAGAGAATATTTCGGTTTTAATTACACCAAGATCAAGAATAATGATTTTCTAAGCTTTATTTAAGAATTTTTTTTCTCTTTTTTTTAAGCTTCATTCAAGTCGAAAAAATTGAAACAAGTAAAAGATATATACTATGTAATAGAGAACACAAACAAACAAATAAAGATGAGAGAGCCAAATCATGTTGACGATCTCAATGAACATGGAGACATAAAGAAGCTTTTAACCTGGCTAGAGTGGCTAAGCCTCAATTGAAAAGAATGTTGAAAAATGACGCACAAGATTAATCGATTAAATCTGCAATTAGTGAAAAAAAGAAAGAGATTAGAAATTATAAAGTAAACAAGAGGTTGAATAGATAGGAATAAAAAGTCATGGGTAAAAAATTTTCAATATTGTCAACCAATCACATGGGCTTAATTATGAATAAAACTACAAATATGTCAAGAAGAGAATGCATAATTATACACACCAATATTATTATATAGGAATAAAAATAAAAGGTGTCCTAGTTATTCAAACTCTATTATTATATGTAGGAGCAGTCCAAAGTTTTAATGTCATATTTCGAAATTTCTCTTACATATGTCATTTAGGTGCAATGCACTGAAACACAAAACCTAGCTGGTTTTTTTGTCTTCTTGCTTTGGCAGATGCGAATGGGACATTACCATTTTCATACGTAGGGTGCGTCTACAGGGGTATTAGGATGTAGGCTTCAAACCTATAGTGGATAAAATAAAAGCCAAGTTGGCTACTTAGAAGGGCATGTCCTATACACTATCACATACATCCAGTTACCAAGTGCATTTGAATGTAAAAACCGTAACATGTACCCTTGCTTTGCATCTATACTCAAAAATAAAGATGCACTAAGCTTATGATGAGGAGCATGTAGTGTACTAATAGATTTTGATTGTTTAGTCATACCAAAACATTGTAATACATTCTTCAGATATTGCTTTTGAGTCAAACTAACCTTGCCTCTCCTTCTATCTTTGCTAATCTCCATACTGAGAAGCTGTCTTGGATTCACCATGATCCTTCATCTCAAACTCTTGATTCAATTAACTCTTCGACTTCTCAAATTCTTCTTGGTTTTTCGAAGTTATCAGCGTATCATTAACATATAAGTCTAGGTATATGAAAGACTTATATCGTACCCCATGAAAATACACATAACTATTGAATTTCATTTTTCAATCATGGACCGCGATCAAATCATTTGTACCACTGCCTTAGACATTGTTTCATCTTATAAAGTGATCTTTTTAATTTGCAAAGCCTATTCTCTTTTTCAGCAATCTTAAACCCCTCTGATTGAGATATATAGATTTCCTCTTCTAAATCACCATCTAGAAATGTGGTTTTCACATCAAGTTAAACCATTTAAGATCTAATCGTGCTACTAAGGCTAACAAAATTCTAATAGGGGGGTGTTTAATGACTAGAAAAAATATCTCGTTATAATCAATTCCATCTAATTAAGTATAGGCTTTCGCCACCAATATTACCTTTAAGAACACATCATGATTTTCAAGAAATCCTTCTTTCTTTTTATATACCCACGTGCACCTAATTACCTTCACGTTCTTTTACAATTGAACAAATTCCCAAGTTTCAATCTTCTAAAGAGATTGCATTTTTTTCATCCATGGCTTTCTTTCCATCATTCCATGTCTGAACTTTTAGCTGCTTATTTATAGGTTGAAGGAATAACAATATCTATAATTGGAAGTGTGTTGGTCACCATATCCAAGTTTGCAAATTTCTCTCCTTTGCCTATTAACTGCAATTTGTTCTTTTTTCTTTAAGGCTCTTGGGTCATAACCTATTCTTCATCTTCAGTGTCCTCCTCTACCATTAGACTGTTACCACTATTTTTACCAATTTTAGGTGGATTCATTATTGTCATTTTTTCTTCTTGGAATGAGAATGGAGCCCCCTTATGTATTTGAATGTTTACATTCTAATGTCTTCTATAATAATTATAACTCATTCGACTATATTACACTTCTAATGCATGCTATGCCAATTATAACCAATTCTACTATTCTTATTTTAACACACCTATCCAAATGTCAGAACCGAACAGGTAAAGCTCCTATAATTGATAAGTGTTTTTTATTTTCTGAGGCTTGTGGTTACCTAATAACTTGTAACATGGTCTGCAATAATTCGGAGTACGATCTTGCGGATGAAGAAACAGGTCTTCAACTGGGAGATTGTTGAGCATATGAGTTCTTATTCACATAGGAGTTTTATGTATTTGTTGTACTAATACTTGCTATGAGTTCTACATTTGTGAAGTCCTTGTTTCAATTAGATTTAGAATAATAGCTAGTCAATTTATGATGATATATTGTTTGACGTATCTCTATTTTGAGCTGGATTTGAAGTTCTAACTCATAGGTCTATAAATAAAACTATAGGTCAGTTGCCAAGTAAACATATAGCGTGTGAGGAATAAATTTGTAAATGTAGGTTCAAAGGACTTGTAAGAGAGAGCGATAAATACACGTATGATTTCTTTGGCATAGTGAAAATAGTTTTATGAGTCACACGTAATATTTGTCGAATTACGTTAAATTTGTGTATGTACTCTGTTGTATTTTCTTATTTTCTTTGATATTTTAGACGATATCTAGCGATTTTGTGCTAGCATGCTTCAGCAACAAATACTTTCTTTCCTACCTACTGGGACTAGTAAATGCTAGAAAATCTACGGCTAATATGTCCTTTGAACAGGGTCATTATTTTTGTGTCATTTTGTTCAGGTTATCTCACCAAATGAATGAGGCGGTTGAAATTGATTTGTCGAAACGAGTGCTTTAGCTTCCCCTATATCAATTTCAAGCTCTCTTTTACAGGCTGGAAAATTTGCTTGAACCGTTATCTCCGTTAGTGTCCTGACTGCTCGGAACGGATTAGGGATGTAAAAGGGGCGGGCGCGGGGACAGAAGGAGAGCGCCTCCATCCCCGTTTACAGCGCCTCCATCCCCGTGTAAACGGGGGTGGGAGCGGGGCGGAGAATCCCCATCGGGGTTAGGGTCCCCGACGGAGAACCAGCCATATAGGGAGAAAAAAAAAAAGAAAAAAAATACTTATGTTGCTAAAACTGTGGTTTTCTTTTCTTTTGTTTTCTTTCTCGCGACCTTTTCTCTATGCTCCTGCAGTGGATCAGGTTAGTTCTTGGGCAGAAGCTACTGTCCACTTCCAGCGAGTCATGGCAATGGCAAGTACAAACTGGCGCCTGGAAGTTCCTCCTCCGCTGACTAATTTCACTTTGCCATATTTCCCTTTTAACTCCGGTGGTTGTATGATGTGCCGACCTTGAGGCATTGAGGAGACGCATGCTGATTACTTAGGCGGTGAGTGAGAACAAGAGGTTTGGGAACGATGGGCTTGTAGCGTCCATGATTGAGAATTGAGGGAACCAAAAAAAAAATAGGGTTTCTAACACTTATACCAACAAAAACTAAAAAAAATTACAAATATACGGAACTTAGACCTTTTTCTAATTTTCGTACGATTTTTATTAAGAAAATATCATTTTTTAAAAAATATTTAGAAAAATACCATTTTTAAAATAGTTACTGGTTACCAGTTTCAAGAAACTAGTTACTGGCCTAGGGCCCCCATCAACCAAAGCCCTTTAATTATGTTTTTACCTAGTGTAGTTCTATTTTTAGGCCTAATTTGTGGATAATTAGATTATGCTCTAGGTATGATACCTCTTAAATCTGTTATATCTTCAAAATATATGTTAGGTTAATAAAAGGTAAAAACTCAAAATTAATACACAATTTAGCAATATTTTTATTTAAATATACAGTTAATTTGGTTTTAATAAAAAATCACATACAATTAGCAACAAATCTATATACATTTTTATCAATAAGTGATAAATAAACATTGTACTATATGTATCATTTCAATTATTTTGTTTCATTACTATAAAAAGGAAAAACTAATTACAGAAATGAAAATAGTATGTCACTAGAAAGCAATATTCATGAATATTCAATTTTCTATTCTCTTTTGGTACCTACTAATTTCATTTTTAACCAGTACCATATTTGATCTCTTTAGTTCTATCAAAAGTTCTAAATCTATTCTTACTAATTTCATGTTTTATTTTGTTCTTAATTTTTTCTATTTTTTGAAATTTTTGTAATTTTTAATGTTGTTGTTATTCTGAAGATTACATATCTTTTTAGGGTGTTTCTTTGCAATATGTTCAATTATAGTAATAACTATGTATATTGAAGACATGAATAAGAAAAAAAAAATGCTAATTGAATATTAAAAAAAAAGTTCGTGAATTTTTTAAGAAATTTTATAGTTTAACAACTAATTTTAAATGAATTATGAGATGATGAAGTAGTGATAGAATATAAATAAAAATTATAAACCTATCAATAATATATTCGCTAATTTTAAAGAATAATTAAAACTTATAAAGCCTCTTTAAAAGTTTCACTTAAGGTCTCCAATTGTGTTGAGACGGCCTTGCCGTTTAGACATCAATTTTTGAAAAAAATAAATAAATAAATAAACCCAGCACCTTTGAAAATAGAAGCTCTACGAACATAAACCCAAAGCAACGAACATTTGCATATTCGTTTTTCTAAAATAAAGTCACCAGAGAGCTCTGAGTAAAGTCACCGAAGAGCTCTGCTTTACAGCAATTATTTCTTTTGCAAAAATGTCTCCTCATTAGTTATTTTGAAAGCCCAAAACGAATTGAGCACCAAAGTTTACTTCCAAGTCAAATATTATGAGATCAAATACGTTGAGAAATTGTCATCTTTGTCTTTTTCTAAAATAAAGTCACCAGAGAGCTCTGAGTAAAGTCACCGAAGAGCTCTGCTTTACAGCAATTATTTCTTTTGCAAAAATGTCTCCTCATTAGTTATTTTGAAAGCCCAAAACGAATTGAGCACCAAAGTTTACTTCCAAGTCAAATATTATGAGATCAAATACGTTGAGAAATTGTCATCTTTGTCTACGTTTTGACCAAAAAAAAAAAGAGAGAAATTGTCATCTTTGTCAAGATCAATTCAAATTTTACTCTTGAATTACCCAATCTCAAAATATAAAGTAACCATTCTAAATTTACCAATTAAATTAGATGAAAGACACTGATCAATTTTACAACAACTATCAGGAGAATGTTGCCCGTCCAGGATTTGTAAAAGATAAGAGACAAGTACTGAAGATGATCGTACAAAAAGAAAGAAACCAAAAATATATATATACATATATGAAACTGATCTTCTGCTATGTAATTTAGAATAAAAATCTAAACATAAGCAAGTATAGAAAATCCGAATTGCAATGACGAAAATGCAAAAGTAAAGGTTATGCTTACCTCTGATCTTGATTTCGAAAACAAGCCAAACTTCTTGCTGGACATGCCTCTATATTTCTGGAAGAAAAAAAGGTACTTATATTCGGAATGTAAAATAAGCACTAGTATATGGAAAGCAAGTAGCAAAATGGGAGTGGCCGTTTGTGTCAACTTTTGGTGAAAGTTCGTGAACATGAAATGTCAGAAATTTGACGGAGAAAATTATAAAAAGAAAGTGCGGAATTTGATTGATATTTAATGGTTATGTTCTATATATACATGCATGGGGAACCATAGACTAAGCACCAATGTTTTTTCCCGTCAGATTAAAATAAACAGTAAAGAAAGATGGAGTATAAAAATTTGCTACGACGCAATACACGGAATGAAACCCAACCAAAGAAAAAAAAAATGCAAAATAAATAATCTCTTTTTCTTTCTCCTGTTTCTTTTTGTTTTTTTTCTTTTTCCTAAATTTTTTTAACTTCTCTAAACTTTATCTTCGATTATGTATAAGAGTTTACGATTTATTAAAAGAGCAGGACTAAGCCACCTTCTAAACTTCTTTTGTGATCAAATTTCAGATTTGTCAGTCCATCATGTCTAAAGTATTTCTTCTTTCACTGTGCCCAACAAATAACTTTATTGATCTCAGCAGAAAAATTTCCATCGAATTTCAATTGCATTCTTTTAAAGTATGATAAAGAATCAAAACGTTGAAGTGGCCAACCATGAGAGAAGCTCAAATATTTTCTCTGAATCGGCACTGTCACGACCTAAACTTGGGGTCAGTGGCAAAGTGCGAATTTCACAAACTAAAAACAAAATTAGATATAAAAAATTTTAAAATTTTCAGAAAACTGAAAAATGTCCATGAATAGAAACTCCCACTCTCTAAGCAGTTTGATGTAAAGAATGAATTCATAAAGAATTAGGTTAACATTTCAGATTAGACCCCTTAATAAAAGGAACCCATGAAACCCATGACATAATATCCGATGGATAGAGAAAAAGTGCGGGGCCTTATTCTAAAGTCTCACAAAAGACAAAAATTAAAGAAATTTGTAGTAGTTTGGTCGGTGGTGCACTTTGTTAAACTTTGACGTTATCTCGTGCTCAAAGTCTTGCGTTTACATTTCTTTTCTATTAACATCAAAATTCACATTCAGTTAATCCAACAAAGATAAACTTGCTGGATCCTTAATTATAGGCTGAGGGGTCAATGTTTAGCACCGACACATTCAAGTCTTACACTAATTTGGAAAAAGAAAAAGCTGCTAACTTTCTTTTTTTATTAGAGAATAATTCTTGAGGTAGGTACTGGAAAGAATAGTACCGACTTTGATTTACTGTTGACTGGAAGATTGGATGTTGTTTTTGAAGCCTAGAAAACTCCTCAAGATGGATTAAACTGAACATTGATGGGACAGTTTAAAGGTTGCTCGGGTCCCATTTAAAGGTTGCTCGGGTCCCATTGCGTGTGGTGGACTTTTTCTTACTAGTGGGGTTACGTAATGGGCTAATTGGTATTCCTAATCCTCTACCTTCGGCTTTTTGGGCTGAAATTCTAGCAGTTCTGGTGGTTATTGATATAGCCTGGAATTTTAGTAAGACTAACTTTTGGGTGGAATCAGATTCAACTTATGTTGTCAAAGCACACACACAAGATTCAATTTTTTGAAGATTCGTAGCAGATCGGCATTTGTGTTTAGCTCACTTGTCCTCCCAAGTCCATTAGGGTCTCCCTCATTTTTCTTTCTTTTTTTTTTTCGTAATAGTGCGACTCAGAACTCAGAAGTTAGCTTCTTGGGATGTAGTCTACTCATAACAGTTAGTGGCACTATGACCCGTATTTTATTTCTATTATTGTTTACAAAATATTATTTACTGTACTATCGTTTTTTCTTATATGCTCCTTTTCATGGTAAGATTTTTTCCCATTCCGCTTTGTCTAAGCAGGTTTTGACGTGACACAACATGATATATATAGTTGTTTACCATTTTGTTTCGATTGATGTGTTGTTTGGAACTCTATTGTATTTTTTTCCTCTTTTTGTATGACAAGTTTTTTTTTACTGTAAGTTCTGGAGTGCAGAAAGGGTGTTCTTTTGGCACCAACCTAGTTGTGATGCTTTGAGATTCATCCCGATATTTCTTCTCTTGCCAGTATAATTCATAAAAAAATTGTATATCTCTACCTTTAAGCAAATGATTAATTAAAAGAAAACCAAAGATTTAACAAAAATGGAAGAAAAATCTGGTTATTTTAAAACATTAATGTAGTAAAAGCAGATATAAAACTACACAAAAAGAAATATTACTATAGAATAAAGAAAGAAAACATTAGAATAATATGAGAGTGAAAATAGCTTCGTAATCTATGTTTCTTTCAATTATATACATGTGTCTAAGTTTACACATCCTCTATGTATGGGACAAGAATAATCATTATGGGATATACGAATACGGTCATAAATTAAATAGGCTACAAGGTGATGATAATGAGGAGATTATGATAATAATAAAGAAAAATCATAAACTGGGAGGTTATCAACTTAATTGCTATATATGTAGGAAGGAATATTGAAAGGTAACATCCAGATTTACTAATACTTTATACCACTTCCCCTTAGTTGTCGACCACAAAAAGAATATGTTCGTTTAAAAGACGATGCTGCGGATCCCAATTAGTATACAAATTTTTTTTATAATACAACTGGCAAATGAGTTGCTACAATATAATTTATATTTATCATAAATAAATTACATAATGTTCATTAATTGAACGTTTACAATTCACATGGTATATATGTTTTTTTATTAAAAGGTTGATATGATCATTATAAATTTGCTTTTAAAAGACGAGGGCGAGAGGAGTAAAGATAACATTTTTGGAGAAAAAAATCATTAATAAACCCATCGTATGCACTGTAGACGACGAATAATTAATAAACCCATCGTCTATTCTTCTCCTTTTTTATTTTATAATTATGTGCATATTTATTTGAATTAAACGCATGAAAGGATGCGTTTTTTAAAAAACATTTATGACTATAGATGACGGGTTGAGTATATCTGTTATCTATTCTATAATTTTTATTTTTTTATTAAAAAAAATTCGTCTAATTAACCCCAATCCTCATTCTCGCTCGAGCCTTATTCATGACCTCTCCTCCGAACCCCAAATCCCAAACCCTATTTTCCACCATGAGAAATTAGGTTAAATATGCGTCATGACACTCCTATTTTGGCCCATATGCTTCCCTCAATAAAACTCTGAAAAGTATGCATATACCACTTGAAATGTCACTTCTGCCCTTAATAATTAGTTTACAGTGTATTTGCCGCTCTTCGCCTCTTTAACCTAGCTGTAGCTGCTCATTCCTCCCTCTATATCCTCACAATCTTTCCTATAATCTCATGGTTGAAGTTATCACACTGTCTAAGCAGCTGAAATTGTAAGAGCAGAAAAGGTATAAGTTGAAAAAACAGAAAAAAGACTTGGCGGTAAGACGGAGGACAGAAATCGAAATGGGTATGTAATTTATATGTTCAAATATTATGGGTACTGTTTGAAATGGTTTTTACCTGAATTTCGATATGTTACGACCATAATTTATACATTAAAAGTTGTTTTCTTGGATTATCTGCAAAAGTCTGAAAAAAAAAAACGTCTGCCTCACGATAAGCATCGAAATTTCGATTAAATTTCGATCNTTTCCTTTAGCCTAAAGCTCTGTACGTAAGTAAATCACAGGAAAGCACAAAGGTTTTCTGTAAACTATTTTGATTTCCTTTAGTCGAATATCCTGTACGTAAGTAAATCACATAAAACCATGAACATTTCTAGGAAATCATTGTGGTTTTCTTTTTGCAGAATGTCCTGTAGCTAAATAAATCACAGGAAACCATCGTGGTTTCCGAATATCCTGTACGTAAGTAAATCGTAGGAAACCATCGTGGTTTCCTTTTATCAGATTGCTCTGTAGCTAAGTAAATCACAGGATACCATAAAAATTTCCTAGAAACCATCATGTTTTCTTTTAACTAAATAATTTAGTTTTCGGTTTTTATTAACTAAATAGTTATGATATTTGAAAAAATGAATTAAAAAAAGAGAAAATGAAAAAAGATTGCCCTGTAGCTAAGTAAATCACAGGATACCACAAAAATTTCCCAGAAACCATCATGTTTTCTTTTAACTAAATAATTTAGTTTTCAGTTTTTATTAACTAAATAGTTATGATATTTGAAAAAATGAATTAAAAAAAGAGAAAATGAAAAAAGGAATAAAAAACCGATAAATGAGACAGGTGGACTTGAACTTAGGTAGTGATTGTGGGGATACAGAGCCAATCACTCGACTAGCTTACAATTTGATTTATTTACTTTATTTTTTAATTAATAAAGCTTTCTTTAATGATAGACAAATTTACAATTTTGCCACCGAACCTTGGATCGTATAAAATAGAAATATTTCTTCTTAGATCGTACGAAAAAGTATTTATTTTGACCCGTTCGTATTTTTGGAATATTTTTTGCCAAAATCGTACAACATGTTATTTTCTCTTTTTTTCTTTTTTCCTTAATAGTGCGACTCAGAACTCAGAAGTTAGCTTCTTGGGATGTAGTCTACTCATAGCAGCTAGTGGCACTATGATCCGTATTTTATTTCTATTATTGTTTACAAAGTATTATTTACTGTAAGATTTTTTCCCATTTCGCTTTGTCTAAGCAGGTTTTGACGTGACACAACATGATATATATAGTTGTTTACTATTTTGTTTCGATTGATGTGTCGTTTGGAACTCTATTGTATTTTTTTCCTCTTTTTGTATCACAAGTTTTTTTGACTGTAAGTTCTTGAGTGCAGAAAGGATGTTTCTTTTGGCACTAACCTAGTTATGATGTTTTGAGATTTATCCTGATATTTCTTCTCTTGTCAGTATAATTCATTAAAAAATTGTATATCTCTACCTTTAAGCAAATGATTAATTAAAAGAAAACCAAAGATTTAACAAAAATGGAAGAAAAATCTAGTTATTTTAAAACATTAATGTAGTAAAAACAGATATAAAACTACACAAAAAGAAATATCACTATAGAATAAGGGCGCGTCTACGGTAGGGGCGTCCCTGCGTAGGGCCCTGTCTATACACCGTTTGATGGAAATCTGTGTATAAATAAATTCCCCACAGATTCCCGTTATTCCCTACAGATTCCCATCAAACGGTGTATAAAGGGTGGCCCTACGTAGGGGCGCCCCTACTGTAGCCCTCCCCATAGAATAAAAAAAGAAAACATTAGAATAATATGAGAGTGAAAATAGCTTCGTAATCTATATTTCTTTCAATTATATACATGCGTCTAAGTTTACACTTCCTCTATTTATAGGACAAGAATAATCATTATAGGATATACGAATACGGTCATAAGTAAAATAGGCTACAAGGTGATAATGAGGAGATTATGATAATAATAAAGAAAAATCATAAACTGGGAGGTTATCAACTTAACTGCTATGTATGTAGGAAGGAATATTGAAAGGTAACATCCAGATTTACTAATACTCTTTATAACACTTCCCTTTAGTTGTCGAACACAAAAAGAATATGTTCGTTGAAAAGACGATGCTGCGGATCCCAATTAGTATACAAATTTTTTTTATAATACAACTGGCAAATGAATTGCTACAATATAATTTATATTTATCATAAATAAATTACATAATGTTCATCAATTGAATGTTTACAATTCACATGGTATATATATATGTTTTTTTATTAAAAAGTTGATATCATTATTATAAATTTGCTTTTAAAAGACGAGGACGGGAGGAGTAAAGATAACATTTTAAGAGAAAAAAGTCATCTGAAAAAATGCGGGCGACATTTGGATAACTTATGCACCGTAGACGAAGAGTAATTAATAAACCCATCGTCTATTCTCCCCCTTTTTTATTTTATAATTTTGTGCATATTTATTTGAATTAAATGCGTGAAAGGATGCGTTTTTTAAAAAACATTTATGACTATAGACGACGGCATATCTGTCATCTATTCTATAATTTTTATTTTTTTATAAAAAAAATTCGTCTAATTAACCCGAAACCCCATTCTTGCTCGAGCCTTATTCACGACCTCTCCTCTGAACCCCAAATCCCAAACCCTAATTTCCACCATTCCCAACTCTTCCACCAGTCGAACCAGTTCCTCGTCAGCCTCCTCCACAGCCCGAGCTCCTCCACCATTCCTGACTCTTTCTCTTTCTCAATCATCTTAAGTTGGTAACCTAGCTCTCCTGGAGTCTCTCTCTCTCTCTCTCCCCTTGGCTTGAGTCCTCTCTCATTACGTCGTGCTCAACTCCAAGCTCATGAGACCGTGACCTTCTCACCGATTTCTATTGTTTTCCTCGTCTCAAGGTCTCATCCATCGTTCTTGACTACCCTCTGACACAAGCTCCTCCACAGCCTCTTGACTCATCCACCGTCGAACCAAAAGCAAGCCTCCCAACGGCCAGCTCTTCTATGGCTTCCAGACCTCGGCGACGCATGCCTCCTCCACGGCTGGCTCCTCCTCATCTAGCTACTCATCCTCTTGAGCAAAGTTAATGCATTGTTTAGCAATTTTCTTTATGTAATATTCGTTCTATTTGCTTAGGCAGGTTGTATACATTTCACATTTATATTTTTGATTAATGTGTAGGTTATTGAAGATTCTTTCACTCAAGCTTGTTTGGAGCTGGCTTAAATCTAGGAGGAAATCTTTGAGAATTTAGGTAAATTTTCTCATAATGCTTTGATAATTGTAATTTGATTGGGTTTGCTCATTTTAAGCTTAGATTTTATGCATCCATTTGATTTGGAATGGTCATTTGAAATTTATACATACTATATGTTTGATAAAATGCCTAAGAGAAAATTAATAGAATAAAATCATTATCTTGGTGTATATTATATGTATCTTTTGGATTGAGCTTGGTCATTTAGAATTTAAGTTCGAGAAAGAAATGATATACATATAATGTGTTTAATAAAAAGCTTGAGAGAACGTTCATAAAGTAAAATCATTGTTTTGGTATATGTTTGAGCTAAAATATTCTTACTTATGTTATGTAAATGTGATTATGCTTATGACTATATGTATATATTTGGAAAAATTAAAAAGTTCAAACTTTTTAGACATTGGTATTTTAGCTAATGACAATTTTGCTATGACTTGTAACCAGGAAGTCTATGAAAAATTAGACCATTTTTATACTAACCTTTAAAGTTTGTAAACTATATAGTAATTTGATTGGGCTTTGTCTTTTGAAACATATGTTTTATGTATCTTTTTAATTGGGCTTTATTATTTGAAGTTTAAGTTTAAGGAAGATATGAATCTTTCTTATTGTGCTTGGTCATTTAAAGTATAAATTTGAGGAAGACATATTATACATAGGATGTGTTTAAATAAAAGAGAAATTTAGGTAGATAACCAATATTTTAAATTTGATTAAGTAAATGTCCACTTTTTAAATTTTATAGCTAAATATCCAGGTATATATATTTTTACACTTGGTAGATAAATATATATACCAGTTTTAGTTACTGTACTAAAATGTACTGGCTATATAATTTTTTGTACTTGGTATATAAAATTTTACACTTGGTATATAAACATATATACCGGACATTTTGCTATAATATTTGACAAAGGGATATTTACTTAAATTGAGCCCAAAATTTGGTCATATTTCTATAAGCCCCTTAATAAAATGCCTAAAAGAATGTTAATAGAGTAAAATTATTATTTTCGTATATGTTTGAGGCAAAGAAATCGTACTTATGTTATTTAAATGTGATTATGCTTATGACTCCTTATATGTATTCAGTAAAATTAAAAGGTTTGAACTTTTTAGATATTGGTATTATAGGGTCTAACTAACGACAATTTTTCTATGACTTATAACTAGGAAGTCTATGAAAATTTAGGTAACTTTTATACTAACCATTTAAAGTTTGTAATCTATATAGTAATTTGATTGAGCTTTGTCTTTTGAAACTTATATTTTATATATCCTTTTGAGGGAGACGTGATATGCATATAGTGTATTTAATAAAATGCCTAGGAGAATGTTAGTAGAATAAACTCATTATTTTGGTATATGTTTGAGACAAAATATTCATACTTATTTTATTTAAATTTGATTGTGCTTAGGGTTCTTAATATACATTTAGGAAAATTAAAGAATTTAAACTTTTTAGATATTGTTATTATAGCTAATGACAATTTTGCTATAAATTAAAACTGGGAAGTCTATCAAAATTAGGTCATTTTTTTTAACTCATTCTTAGAGTTTTGTACTAATCCTTTCTGTTCTAAGCTTAAGTTTGAGGAAGACAGATATGTTTAAAGCTTATACTTTACGTATTTTTTTTTCTTTTTTGTTTCTATAGTATAGATCTTTATATAGTGATTACAATGGATAAGACTTGAAGAAGGTAAGTAAAATTAGTAGTGAATATAAAAATGAAGTTGAAAACTTTATTCGATTTGCCTTGGATCATGCAGATAACCCCAACATTTTATTATATTTTTGTGTTAGTTATTATAATACTAAGAAATGTCATGTGGTCAATGTAAGTGGTGATTGGGGAAAAACACGTTTAGTCGTTGGAAATAAACGCCCAATACCAAATTAACATTTATAATTACCTCCTATTAATTAACCTAGCAAGTCTAGTAAAACCTAGAATTGACTAGTATAGCGGCAAGAAGGGTCGATCCACAAAGATTGGATTTTAGATTGGTTATTAATTACCAAAATTATCATAACCTAATTTTATCTAAGTATCAAAACTAAATGAATTTAAAATAAAATGAATAAAAATAAAGATAAAAGAATTACGTAAATAAAATATGGAAATTACTATGCACTAATGTACTAAGGACATGATTTTCTCTAATTACTCCTAAATTCGTCAAATTAAGCAATTACTAGTCTAATTCCATTAAATTCACTAATCAAGGGACCTAATCTAACCTCATTCCCTCTCTCGAGTACCGAATGAGATAATATGCCTAAGTACCCAAGTTGATATCTCTATCTAACCCAGTTCTCTAAGCACTCGTTAAGTTTTAGCCCTTAATAACTTCCAATTTTGATTATCTAAGTGTTGATCTCCTCTCGGTCTCACAACAACCTAAACTACGTTTTTCAATTCCGGTTTATTAAATCAAACTCTCTCAAGTATCAAAATTACAAACCTAAGTTCAACTAATTCACTGACCACATAAATTAGGGAAAATAAGCAAGGAGAAACATAAATGAATTGACAATGGAAAATAAGCCAACAATTAACAAAATAAGCAAAATAAAGAATTAAAAAGGTACATCAAATCCTAAGATAGAGAATCAATCCAAGCATAGTAGAATCCAAGGCTAATCTCATAAAGAATTTCATAATTCCAAACAAATTATACAATATGCCCAATACAACATTAAATGAGATTAGGGTGAGAAAGAGGAAGAGAAAACTCTATTGTGGAGGTAGAACTTCAAGCCTTCAATTCTTCAAGTATCTCTCTCAAGCATCCTCTCCAAATTTCAGCTCCAAAGCTCTCTCTCTCTCTCTAGGATTTTTAGCTCTCAAAGGGGTGCCTCCTCTTCCTACTCTCCACACTTTGAAATGGAGGCTAAAGTATCTATTTAAAGGGCACTAAGATGACCTAAGAAAGGAAGAAATCTAACTATCCATTGGTGTTAGATCAAGGGCCAAAAATGCCGCTTAAAGTTGGCCAAAAACGTGTGGACATGTGGCGGCAAAATGGGAAAAACACGGCTTCTACGCACACTGAAATCGCAGTGGCACCGCGGTGCTCGTTTCTGGCACTGCGGTGCCAGTGCTGAGGCACCACGGTGCCACTGTTTGGGCACCGCGGTACCAGCGTTCTGGTTCTGAGGACCGCGGTGCCCTTTTTGAGTACCGCGGCGCCTAGCTGCTGGTCTAATTGAGCTTTTTAGCTCTCTTTGATGCTCCGGTCCTCGTTTCGGCCATTAATAGCTTCATAAACTTCTCCTTTTTGGTGTCAAATATATACTAAGCCTCAATTTCTTATTTTCTACAATAAAAATACAAAACAACATTAAAACAACACAAATGCTTGAGAACTTACAATTATTTGAACTTGGAGAATACTTGATTTGTGAGTAAAATACACACTCATCAAATACCCCCAAACTCAAACGTTTGCTTGTCCTCAAACAAAACAAAAGAAAGAAGAAAACAAATACAAATCAAGTACTAAAAACGTAAATAACAAAGTGTGAGTTTTGCATCGAGTCAACAACCATGCATGTATCTCTGAAGTCACAAAATGATCTAAGTTCAAATAGAAGGCAACCATTGAAAGTATCTAGAATTTCAACATCAAGCATCAGTTTTATTCCACTCAAGACCCTCTCTGAAAGTGTGTGCATAATCAACTTCACTTAACCAAATGAACTCCGGATAAACTTATGTGCTTAGTAGACTATGAGTTATCTATAGATAATGCAATTTAGAACTACCATAAGCCCATTTTTCAAGTTGCTCTCCACTAATGTAAGTTATAGTGTCATTGAAGATCAAGAGGTCTTTCAAGGGTTGTAATGTAAGGCCATGGTGAAAGGTAGATGAGAAGGGTAATTTTCGGCTCAGATCATCCTAAGCATGCATCACAACTCAAGGATCTTACATAATTCCCAAGAAAATTCACTCACTAAACCCTCCAATTGCGTTATTTTTCTTCCTTCAATTCTTCTCACAACAAGTTTATTCACCAAAAAAAAAAAAAAATCAACCACAATCCTTTATTCATTTTTC
>JXTC01000282.1:0-41137 GCA_002914845.1 Trema orientale
TCTACAAATTTCATAAAAACCTAGCTCTTGATACCATGATAACTTTAAGAATTGAATTGAAGAGAAATAAACAACTAGGGTTTCTTATTGCTAAAGCTCTTAGAAAATACATCAGAAAAAGAGTTTATAGAGACTAACAAACAGATAATAAAAAGACTAAAATACCCTCACTAAAGATAAATAATAAAAACCTAAATATAATCTAACATTCTCGACATTTCTTAATTTGGGAATATATTTATGTAAACCTAAGACTAATTAGACTATTTCTAATTGAAAATGGAAAATTTACTTATCATAATAACATACTACATATCTGTTTGATATATATAATATATAAATATATTTTTGGATTTATAAGTTGAATTGTGGCACAATTAATAAATGACTTAAAAAGAGAAAGAAGCAGCTACACAATTTCAATAAATTCGTGGAAGAAAGACAGAAGTCATGTACATTAATTAAGTTTCTCTTTATAATAAATACCAACAATGTCACTCTAGTCGATTTTATAGACAATTTGTAATATTACTCTCTTCTACAATAGTTACTATATATCCAACTATATGATGCCATTAATTAAATTTAAAAAAAAAAATTGTCATGATGTTTATTATACTCTTTGCTGTAAAGAAAATTCTGCAATAGTTTCTAAATACGACGTTTGCTCTTATATTATTAATATGGGAAAATGCAATATATGATATTAGAGAAAGATTTTTTTTTTCCCTTTTTTATCAATTTTGCTTTAAAAGCTTAAAGATATATTTGTATTTTCAGAAACACACGTCATATTTCGTTAAAACACATAGATTAATAATGATCATTATAGCTTTTTTATCCCTTTTTTCTAGAATCTTTACTAAGATTTAGATATAATTTATATTGCCTCGTCACATATATATCTAAGTTTTCCTCCTACTTTCTTTGACCTCACGAGTCATTACCACTGAAGCTGAAATGAATATTGTAAGTGCAACATAACTTATACCCTTGCAGTCGTGACCGGTAAAGGTTTTCTGGCGGTGAACATAACGGTCCGAAACACGGCCGGACCGAGCAAACACCAGGCCGTGGCGGTCCGAATCAGCGCCGACCTATCAACATGCTACAGCTGCAGCTTTGAGGCCTACCAAGACACCCTATACGCTCATTCCCTGAGACAATTCTACAGAGACTGCGACATCTACGGCACCGTGGACTTCATATTCGGCAACGGCTCCGCAGTTGTCCAGAACTGCAACATCTATCCCCGGCTCCCCCTCCCGGGCCAGTTCAACGCCATAACCTCCCACGGCCGAACCGACCCCAACCAGAACACCGGCATTTCCATCCACAACTGCAACATCGCACCCACCGCCGACTTGGCCGACGCGAACGCCGCCGCCGCCGCCGCCGGAAACGGCACGTTCACCAAGACCTACTTGGGGAGGCCGTGGAAGGAATACTCTCGAATAGTTTTCATGCAATCTTATATGGACGAATTCATCGATCCAGTCGGTTGGCGCGAGTGGAACGAGACTGACTTTGCGTTGAATACTCTGTATTTCGCCGAGTTTGACAACTGGGGTCCCGGGTCGGATACTACCAACCGGGTCAACTGGACGGGTTACCATGTCATCGACGCCGCGGAGGCTGCGAATTTTACTGTCTCGAGGTTTTTGTTCGGTGATTTCTGGTTGCCCCAGACGGGAGTGCCTTATATTGGTGGACTGCTACTGTGAGCTATTTTGTAATTAATTTATTGATGTTTATTTACTTCTTGTTTTTGAATTGTTTATATTTGACGTGAGTCATTGGATATATATACATATATACACATACGAGCTAGTACGTATTTTTTTATTCACCAACAAACAAATTGTAACGTGAAATAAATGATAGCACTATTTGTAAATTATGAAATTTAATGATCAATATTGATTTATCTATGGATAATGAATGAAAAAAATATATATTGTACTAGCTAATTCCAATATCTATATATCCTAATATATATATGGTTGCAAATTCAACAGGTATTTTTTTTTCTACTTATGTGTATGTATTTTTCTTTAGCCTTTAAATCATCATCTAATGGTGATCCAACGGCTATAATGAGGTACATAAAAAGACGTATATCAATTGTTATTTCTCTCTTTTACCTTTTATTATAAAAAAATATGCATAATAAATTTTCATTGGCCAAAACGATACTTATGTATAGATTAAAAAAATATATATCTACTGGATTGGTGCCCTATATATATATATATATGAATCTTATCGTCGAGTAAACTCAATTTAATAATGATATCTCTTTTCTTGAGTTTTATTTTTCTCAAGGAATGTATATAGTTTTTGGGATTTACTAGCTAGTAATAAAAGCTGTTATAATTGTATAAATAAATAAACAATTAAATAAGTGTCACATGGTAAATTAGATAGCTAGACCACTAGCTTTATGACTACATGATTAATTAATAAAAGAGGAGATTAAGATAATTCTAAGAGCTATATATGCTGCTCAATAAATAATGTTCAACATCAGTGTAAATTTAAGTGTAATAATCTGTAACATTTAGGACAAGAACATTCTTTTTGAAGGAACATTAATTAAAGAGCATTTGTAGTACTTTAGCACCACGTACAAATTGAACATGTTTTACACTAATAAATTAGCATGTAAACTTCATACTTGTAGTAGCTGTGATGCTTAGTATCATTACTATCACACGTGCTGCTAATTAGCATTATCCAGGATAGGATTATTCATTCTAATTTAGAAGCATTGTCGTACAGCAAGTTTCTTCTTCTAATGAGGGAAAAAACACCATATCTTTGGAACTTCTCCGACTGGGCCGATATGAGTGTCATTGACAACTAGTCCGGTTATAGGGTATGGCCCTTATGGGCCTAGAACTTGGGCTAAAAGTTAAAGATTTGTTAAAAAATTTTACTGAAGCAGATGACCTTCAACATAGTCGCTTTGGCCGAGTGGTTAAGGCGTGTGCCTGCTAAGTACATGGGGTTTCCCCGCGAGAGTTCGAATCTCTCAGGCGACGATTCCTTTTTCTGTTTTGTTTTCGGAGCTTTCTCTGATACAATTCACCACCACTGTCATTTTTTTGGCTGGGGGTTGGACATGCAATAAGATATGCTTTGGCCAATATTAGCTAGCTACCTCACTAGATATCATAGGTGAAAAGGACGGAACTGAGTTTCTTCTTTTTTCTTTTTTTTTTAAAAAAAAAACTTATTTGTTTTTATTTATTTTGTATGTTTTCATCGCACTAGACATTTCTTTTTCCTTTCTACTATGTGGACCATTACTTCTTGGGAAGAAACTAACAAAAGCCTCAAACAATTTTAAGATTTTTATGTGGTGTGGAACAAAAACTTCGTTATGATTATATCCATGTCATTGTGCCACTCGACTGATTGTGAGCATTTTTGGTCCCAGAAATGCATTCTCATCAACTTGAGGCTCGCATTAAAGATGCTTCAAGTTGTTCTCCCACCTTGCATTCTTCTATGCTTATTGACTATCCCCTTAAATAATCTAGTATGTATTTCATTATAGGTTTATATATTTAGAACTAATCATCACGTAAGAGTTGTTCCAATAAACTAATTAATTCAAAAGAAACTTCATTTACAGTAATTCAATGGTTTGAGATTAGATAATAATTTAGATCTCACGTACTTTTGTATCATTAATAATTCAATTAGCTTTTTATAATTAAACTCCTCAAATTATAGGAAGGTCCGTTAATTGTCGTTAAAATAATGAATCTTCTATTTCTAGTGATTCTTGTGCGTGTTAAGCAAATTTGGGTGAAATAAAATTTGTGAAAATAGTCATCTGCTGGCAAGGCAAGCATATCCCTATATCTGAATTGATGGATGTTCATACAATCATACCCAAATTCTCACCCTCATGAATAATATCTAATGGTAACAATTTGATCCATTAGAAATCTGGGTGGTTCAATATTAATCACAAGGCACACTCAAAACTACCTGCGTTCATATATACCTTTTCNGATTTGGATTAAAACTTTTTCTTTTCCAAAAGTCATGATATGAGAAAATAATTTTACGCTTTTGAGGGACTATATTAGATGAAGCTTTGTATGACTGAACAGGTCAATAAGAACTAATTAGGTCAAAGTCAGCAAGGAAACTATATAGTCTTGTTTGCATTTAATAATGAAATTTAACGGCATTTTCTACACTCTCTTCCAAATATTGCAATTTATAAATAAACGTTAACATTTTTATTTCTTATTTTATTTTCTTATAAAAAATTAAATGAAGGTAGACATGTTCTCAAACAGATTTTTCCTTTTTTTTTTTTTTGAGAAATCTCCGTTCTTTATTCATTTTTTTTAAAAAAAAAAAACTAATATATTGTGTGTATTCATAAAAATATGATTTTTAATTTTCAGAGCATCTTTACCTTTTATTTTATATTTAGAAAATAAAAATGTCCAAAAGCAAGAGCCAATGGTTTACTTGGCAACGTTTATGTTTTCTATTTTTCTATTTATTGTTTTTTTTTTTTTTTGGTTGATAGAATTCTATTTATTGTTTTTAAAAGTTAAAATTAAGTTGAAATTTTTGATTGAAAAACATCTTGAGAACATCTTCATTCTACAAGCCAGTTTGGTTAAGCTTTTTAGCAATCTAAATATATTTATTGTAAAAAGATTTATAATGCTTAATGTATGTAAAAAAAAAATCTATTAATTAACATATTTATTTAATAGGCTCATTACAAAACATCCATAATTGTACAAGATATCTATTTTAGTCATTCTATATTTCTACAATAGTTTCAGTGATACAATTCACCAAACACTCTAATATAGCTTTTCTTAGTCACAACACTTTTCAATTACAGTTTAACAAATACTTAGTTGCTTTACACTATAGTGGATTTTCCCCTGATCAGCACTTAGTTAATTTACGCTATAGTGAATTTTCCCCTCAGCACACCTAAAAGTGTTTCTTTTAAACTTTACAGTTTTACTAAACTGGTCCTATATATGTTTTGACTTTTCCTTGACAAAAGCAAAAAAAAAAAAATTTTAAAAAAAAGGATGTGAATATGGTTAGTGATATTATAACTATTTGATTGTTTTTTCTTTGGTAGAACTTAATCTTATTCTAAAAAGGAGAATGAATAAGAGAAATTAGCATAACATGATCCTAAATTTGTTAAATTTTTTTTTTTACGAAACCCTATATTTTTTAAATGCATGTCAAATTAAATCTTAAGATTTCTTTAACCAATCATTTGCCTTAATTTTTAACACATATCAAATCTATCTTTACCCAATATCTAAATTGGGATAGATTAAGAAAAACAAAAAAATTGAAACGTAATTAAAATAAACCTAAATTTTGAAAAACAAAGAATTAAATAAACAACAAATTTAGTTTTTATTTTAATTTTGTTTTAATTAAGGGAATTTCGGGTTTATTTTCTTGAAGGGCAATTATGTCATTTACTAGGGGGATAAATATGGTAGGTGTCTAAAATCTAAGAAAATATATACACCCCAATCTCGAATAAAGGTATCCCGTTAATCAATAAAATGACTTAAAGAGACAATTTAAGGGGGGAAAAAAAGGGCATCCTATCTTCACTTCTCCTTCATTTTCAATTTCGTAGGAACTTTCCTATTCAAAATTCTCTTCCATGATCTTTTGCCTTATTATTTTTTAAAAAAAAATTCTTTGTATTCATAATTCATCTCCTTTAATTCTAATTTCTTTGATGATCTCATTAATATTAAATTAAAGCAGAGGAAGTAAAATTTTTTTGCTTTATATCTAATTTGCTTTATTTTATTTTATTTAATTTTTTTTCTAAAATCTTGTATTTCATTTTCTCGTATTAATTGTTCCTTTCTTTCATTGTTTTTGTTCAATGATTTAATCTTTTGATCCTAAAAATTAAAACTACTATTTTTTTTTTCAGTTCATAGATTTGCAGGGAAGAAAATTAACTTTAGAAGGTATTTGGGGTGCTTTTAATATGGTTTTTGATACTAATTATGCCTAATTCAATTAATCTAGGATTCTTGGGAATGTATATGAGTGTGAGAGCAGGGGTTCGAATCCTAGTTAGACCAGTTTATGTATAAATTTCGTAATAAAAATTGAAAAAAAAAAACATGGCATTCACTTTCTTGTCCTGACTTATATTTTTATTTATTTTAGGGGTTCCTTAATAATTATGTAGGGTGCAAATATGGCTCTCTAATATTTATTTGAAAATATATTCTTAATTTGACATTTTTATGAAAATAACGTTGGATTTTTATAACAAATAGCCCTTTATAGTTCATTTCGAGAAATGTTCGCTTCTTTTCATCTTTTTGTTGACCGTCGCGTTTTTTTTTAATTAAAAAAAAATTGTTTTTGCTAAATGGTGGTTTATCAATATATCAATGTAGTATTGGAATTTTATCTCCATAAGGTAGTCCACATGTCAAAAGGTTATAAGTTTAATTTAAAATAATAATAATAATAATTAAATTAATTAAACAAATAATAGGTGATGTGGTAACTGTCATCAGTTTATAAAACATGAAAAACTGAAGGGATATTTTGTATCCAATAACCACCCACTTTCCTGATGGGAGAAAGTGGATAAAGAGGTTATAAAATAAACTAAAGGATCCCTATCCTAGCCTATGAGAGACATACGCCAAATTTTAGCCTGTAAAAATCCATCCCTGAGATGTCTCTCATAAAGAGGAATAGGATAGAAGATTTAAGGTTTATCTACTGCTTATCTTACTTAAACAACAATGATTAAAGGTACGATCCTTATTTTGTCCTAAACTTTTTTTCTAACATACATTAATATATCAATTTTGTTATACTTAGCTTATTGGGGGATAAATATGGTAGGTGTTTAAAATCCAGGGAAATAATCAATAAAAACTATGATATGAATGGTTAATTTGAAATTTTCAAAAAATAAATAATAAAATTTGTTTTATAACAAATAGTCCTTTTTTCACGTCATTTTGAGAAACAACTGCTTTTTTCATCTCTATGATAAATCGTTACTTTCTTTTTAATCGTTTTGCTAAATGATTGTTCTCACTCTATTTGTTTATGTTCAGTGTATCAATTTTTGTGTACTTGGTATTTTACACTATATACTAAAATTAATACCAGCTATTTTGCTACTAAAACTGAAATAGGCAGTCATTTTGCTATAGTGTTTGAAAAAGACACATTTACCATAGAGGGCCCAAAATTCGGCCATTTTGTTTAAAGCCCCTAACTATTTTATGGTAAAATTTTGAGAAATTTACGTCTGGTGCCCCTTTTTAAATCATAAATACTTGTTTTTAATTTTTCTCTCAAAAAGACTTATTTTTATGGTCCACATTTCATATGCAAAATATGAGTGGTCTATATTTACAATGTAAATTTAATTAATGAGGTATACATTTTATGTGTAAAATATGAACGTATACATTTACAATATAAATATTTATCACGGTTTATATTTTTCATTATAAATTTGACCTATGGTATACATTTTAAAATGTATGCCAATTTTCAGTATAATTTTTATTCATGAAATATAGACACATTTAATACATGAAATATATACCGTAAAATAGTGGTGGTCTATAATTCTTAAAAAATGGTATAAAATTGGGTATTTATAAAATAAAAATTAAAAATAAATATTTATGGAAATATGATTTTGAAATCGGGTATTTGTAAACTTTACCCTAAAATTTCTCAATAAATAATGCTAAAATATGTTCTTTATTCATTTTGGTCAAAAACAAAAGACAACATACTAATCTCGAATTCTTTATTTTGTCCACTAGTTAGTAAACTACAGCTCTAGGCCTAGAAGACCTCCATTAGCCATTTGGCTGTGGCCAAAACGTGTACAATTCCATAGGAGTGGCTCCCAGACGCTTGGGGGCCAAAAAGAAAAATTAGGGCTGACTGACTGACTGACTGACCGAGCCAGCAAAGACCCACCTTAAATTGGCGACAAAGTCAAGCCAAGTGGATTAGACCTACTAGTGGTCATTCTAGGGCATCTAATGAAAAACAAAACTGGGAAATGGGACCCCCCCAAGCGCGTACTCTTACAAGTAATAGCTAGCCAGCCAGACAGCTCTCATGCGGGTGCGGCGTATCTACATTGCCTTAACTTTCCTCTTTCTTTCTTTCTTTCTTTCTTCATTTCCTTTTCTTTTCTTCTCTCTTTACTATAAAAACTCCCCAAAAGGCCACACAACTCTCTCATCTTCACTCGAAAACCCCTTTTCTTCTTCAACATTATATGTCTCAGAGACTAGCCGTCCCTCACTTCTCATCCATAGCACTCGGCCTCCATTCCCACCTCCTGGTCTCCAGTGAGATGAACTCCACCCCCAACTGGTCTTAAACAAAATCCCTTCCAAAAAAAAAAAGAAAAAATCAAAATCAAAACCCGCATCTCTAATTTCGATTCCTTAAGCTCCGAATTCGTCTCCGAAACTCAAAAGAAGTAAGAAAGATAAGAACAATTATTGTATAATGGGTGTCAAGGGATTTGTAGAGGGAGGCGTCGCTTCCATCGTGGCTGGCTGTTCCACCCACCCTCTGGATCTCATCAAGGTCCGCATGCAGCTCCAGGGTGAGAAAGCTCCCGCCCCGAAGCCCCAACCCGTTCACGCGCTCCGACCCGCCTTTGCTTTCTCGGCCAACTCCTCCTCCGCCGCCATTCACGTCCCGGCAGCTGCGGCGCCGCCCCGCGTCGGGCCCATCTCGGTCGGGATGCGCATTGTTCAGGCGGATGGAGTCGCCGCCCTGTTCTCCGGCGTCTCCGCCACCGTGCTCCGGCAGACTCTCTACTCCACCACCAGGATGGGCCTCTACGACGTGCTCAAGCAGAAGTGGTCCGACCCGGTATCCGGGAGCATGCCGCTGGCCCAGAAGATCGCGGCCGGGCTCGTGGCCGGAGGCATCGGTGCGGCGATCGGGAACCCGGCCGACGTGGCGATGGTGCGGATGCAGGCCGACGGGAGGCTCCCGGCGGCGCAGCGGAGGAACTACAAGGGCGTGGTCGACGCCATAGCGAGGATGTCGAGGCAGGAGGGGGTGGCGAGCCTGTGGCGCGGGTCGGGCCTCACGGTGAACCGCGCGATGATCGTGACGGCGTCGCAGCTGGCCTCGTACGACCAGTTCAAGGAGATGATACTGGAGAAGGGGGTGATGGCCGACGGGCTCGGGACCCACGTGACGGCGAGCTTCGCGGCGGGGTTTGTGGCGGCGGTCGCGTCGAACCCGGTGGACGTGATCAAGACCCGCGTGATGAACATGAAGGTGGAGCCAGGGGAGGTCCCACCGTACAGTGGGGCCCTAGACTGTGCCCTCAAGACTGTCAGAGCGGAGGGTCCCATGGCCCTCTACAAGGGCTTCATTCCCACCATTTCGAGGCAGGGACCTTTCACTGTGGTGCTGTTTGTGACTCTCGAGCAGGTCAGGAAGCTGCTCAAGGAGTTTTGATTTTTGACCATGATGATTATGACGACGATTAAGAAGTATACACTAATGAATTTCTCTTTTATCCCTATTCAATATTGGATTTAAAAATTTGGTATGTTAGTATTATTTTTATTGACGGAAAAAAAATATATTTGTGGTTGAAGAGCTGTTTCATTAGGGAAATCTGGATGGATGCTGAAATTTTCAATTTATTGTGACGAGTATTAATCTATAGTCAATTTTGAGAATATAGTGAACACTGGACACTGAAAATTTGACGAAAGAGAGCCACTGACGCTGTTTCTTTGATAGTCACTTTCTAATACATTTTTCTTGAACCAATTAAAAAAAAAAAAAAACATAATATTAGATAAAGGTAGTGCAAATTATCGTTATACTACCTAGTAGTACTAGAGTGTGGTTGGCACAGGTTTGCTGACCCTTTCAACTTTGAACCCGGCAAGAAGCTTTTTTGATTTTTTTTTCTTTAATTAACAAATAATCAGACTCGTCACTAATCACAAAGGGTGAGGGAACACAAACTCAAATAAACTCCTGCTTACTAGTTCCATGTTAGCATGAAATACTAGTACTCAGATCCACTTCTACATGTCCCCAGTCCGATTTCAAGTTCACATCTTACTAATTCAACTTCCGAGTTGCAACGTGGTAATAATAAACTAGTTGCTTATAATATATCTTCAAGGCTTCAACAGCATAATAGAAAAAGGCCAAATGAAAAGTGGTATTCTTAAAACACATGCACTGTCAAAACGGTTCCTTCGAGCTTTGATCTCAATAGGCTGTATAAGATGAAAGCGCTCGCCTTGCGGATGATTATTCTATATGGTCTCAAAATAGATACTTGTTAGTCGAGAACCAGAGTTGTATCCAATACGGTTAACTGGCTTATAAAACAACAGCCGCTTCATATCTGAACCAGCAAATAGCAAATATGATTACAAAACTTATTCCGGTTACATTGAAGGAGACGATTAATCTGTACATTTGGGCAATAGGATCTATGATCTACAGCCTCTACTGAAACGATGTTTATGAAAACCAGCCTTTTTAGCATCGATATTGGACATTCTTTCATCCTCTTTGCACTGTGTTCCAGTGTAAAAACATGTTGTTGATGAATACCAATAACATGTGCAGAAAACTATCACTGGGAGATCAAAAAACACCTCCTATCTGCTGCTTGCCCTTGAGGAGATGAAAGATTGACCCTCTAAAACTCGACCTTTGTCCATGTCAAGAGACACATGGTTTTCTGATTTGCCTCTGTCTAGGCCATGTGAATTTTGGCCATCTGATCGTTTTCCTCTGTCTGCATAGTTCAGTGATTGACTCTCTGCCTTTTTGAGCTTTTCTGGATTTTGAAATGATTGACTTTCTGTCCCCATACCCCTGTCCAGCTTCTGGAACAATTCGGAACTGTCTAATTCTCGACTTCTTTCAGGGTTTTGGATGGCTTGGACTTCTGATCCTTGACTTTTGTCTGGATTTTGGAGCAATTCCCTACCCTTCTCCAGGTTTTGGACAATTTGTGATGAACCTCGGCCTTTGTCCATATTATGGAGTTCCATTGCAATTTGGCTTCGCCTCTCCTTCATAAAATTTAGTCGGGTTGTCAACTTCGTTAGTGCAGAAGTCGTGGAATTTGTTCCCTGTTGTGCAGGTGAATAAGTGTTAAAACTATGTCTAGTATGTCATTGCTCATAATATACAAGGGAGCAAGTAATCAGTGATATGGATACCAGAAAAAAGTTTATATAATTTTATGTAGTCCAGTTATTTGTTTTTCTATTGCCCTACAAATCAGAATTGATCTTATTCACATAAAACGGACAAAAATGGCAAACAAATTTTCACCTCAACTAGGTTTTGGTGATCCACTTAAAATTATCAACAGTTTTTAGTTTTAATGACATTAGGAAGAAGTTGAGGATATGGCAAACGAGAAACAAGATAAGAACCTACCTCACCCTTTGCACCATTTCTCTTGGAGTTGGCTGGAACATTACGCCTGGATGCCACTGAATCTGCAGTTGATGGATCTGCCGACACCCCCACAGATCGGTAGTTGGTGCTACATAGATCTCGCTGCTGGTTTTGATGTCTCCTCTCATTCTCATTTTCTGGTGCAACTAAATGAGTATCCTGTCGAACCACAACCAGCCGTTAGCTCAACATGGGTAAAGAAAACACTGTTATAAGTACAAAATGTCTTTCTAACAAATTCACAAACAAGAGCTTCAAACTTCATCCTTGAAACCAGACTTGCTTGATCAATGCCGACCAGTTGTATCAACATATTTTCATAGCTAAATTTGCTCTTGTGGTGTCCACTTCTCATCATAGCATATGACTCATCCAGGTTCTTCGACATATATTCTCTAATCTCTATTGTAAGTTTAACTTTCCTTCAATAAGTGCATCACGTATCTCCAATTTGCATCAAATAGTCAACTCTGACTTAAAAAACCCATTCAATATTTTCAAGTTTAGGATGATGATTGAATTAGAACTAAAGACTATCAAAAAGTGCAATTATAATGCACGTAAAGGACACTCTGCTAATATACTCATAAACCTTCAAAGATAATCAATATACACTTAAGAACACCAGAGTATTCATGAAATTCATCGAAATTGGTTATTAAAACCCTGTAAGGTAATTACTTAACTATATCCAATACATGTGAAGTTTTGTGCCAATAGAAAATACTAAGACTCATTGGCAAATATTTACTGGATACTCAATTATGAAACACTCAAGTGTGGTTATTGGCAAGGCCAGTTCAGTATCACCAGAATATCACAATCCACTGTCAAATGAAACCTTCTGCTGGATTAAGTACAAGAAGAATGAGAATTAATCATTTTGCCCATTCATCTCCTATCGTAAATCTGAATATGTGGATTCACTGGTCAAACCTCAACATATATAGCGTATTCAGTTTAGTCAGTTGACTCCACATTGTGGCTCTGAAAAAAACATGGCAGTTTCTAGTCAACAATCTAGCATCTATCCTCAATCCACTAATTCCTGCCAAAAATTTGTTCCAGTTACTTATGCAAGAAAAAAATGCATCAAGAACATATTGGTTATACCCAGGCCACTAAAATAACTATGATAAGTATCCACAAAATAGAAAGTCATTATTCAAAGAGAAAAATAATTCTAAAGAAACTACTCTGAGCAACTGAAATTGTCTGCTTGAAAAAAATGTCTGAAAGCAGAATTACCTTATTTCTTGACCTTTCAAAATTTGAAGGGGCAATAGCTTCAGTATGTTTCTGTTTTTCCTTCCTGTATCCATTGTTAGTTAACAAAAAATTACTCACTCACTTCATTTACTTTCTCTATACCAAAGAAAGAAGAAAGGTTCAAATTCAAATCCAGGCATGTAATTTTGTGTTGGAAAATGTATAATCATCAAAAGAGTGTTTGATGCAATGAGATTTAAAGCCCCAAGTAGGAGGGGAGGAAACTTACAATTTAGTTTGACAATCCCAACTCTTCTGCGGCATAATGCCTGCTTTTGGCATAGATCCATGGTTTAGTTCACGTTGTTGATTAAGCTGCATTCCGAGCTCATCCAGTTTCTGCGTCAAATTGACAACATCCTCCTCTGCTATAGCTATTTCCTCAAGCTCTGCTTTTGTCTTTAGCAATTTCCAGGTTAAAATTTTGGGACATGACCATAAATTTTATAGTATATAATACCAATAAATGGACAAGACTAACCTTTTCATCAATAGTGGCTAAATAGGGCAATGGTCCATGGGACATTCTAAGTCCTGCTTCAAGAGCCACTCTCAGATCTCTCTCCTTTTGCAACTGTTCCTGTAGTCTTGCTACCTACAAGTACATTAAACTCCCATTGTCAATGTTAAAACAACATTTTATGTCATGTTATGGCCATCTAATTTATACTGACAAAAAATAAGTACTTTTGGGCTGAAAAATGCTTCTTTAAATTTAGTCCAGTGGCAACTATAGATTCGAAAAATGCATTTCCAATTTTCTATGGTCCAAAAATATTCAAGCTTATTTCATTAACTAAAAGTACAATTAACAAGAGAAGCAGAAAAGAAAAATGATTCTTGAAAGGAAGGGAAAAAAAAATGAAAATATGTTCTCCATTACATCTTGCTCAAGAGCTAGACGATGTTGGTGCAAATCTGTCTTCCTTCTTTCCAGATTCGTTTGCAGAACTGCATTCTGTTTAACCTATAACATGAAGATGACTAGTTCATGAAAAATTGCCCATACCTGATAAAGAAGATCATATAGGACAGATGCTTACCTCTTCTGTAATTTTGTGTTCTAACTCAGATTTAGTGACCTCGAGTCTCTGGATTTCAACCCTTCATAATAAAATAAAATTAATATGCTTGAATTAACATGAGAGAGCCAGACTAAAAAATTTATTGGAGAGAGAGAGAGAGAGAAGAAGAAGAAGAAGCAAAGGTCTAAGTCAAAACATAATACTCATCTCTCCCCCTCACTCTCAACAGGTCATGCCTTTACGTACTTTACAGATCAACAAAAATACAAATAAAAAAAAAAAAGAAAAAGGAAAAAAACCAAGTATGAAGCATTAAAGCATTCGCTGAATCATATAAAGCACAGTACAGATGAATTCATCTTAAAGAAAAGTGGCTCAAGACAGAGGAATGCATCACTTACTCGTCTTCAATACCATAATTAATGGATTCCATAGAAAGGTTCTTCCTTCCCTGTATTGCACAGAAGAAAACAGGTATTGGGTTAGGATCAAGCATGGCTTACTTTACGTGGAGACAATTATCCTCTTTGCAAGGCTATACTTAATACAATACCATGACATATAATTTGGAGAACTAGTAATAATAACAAAAGGCCTAATGTGCAAAAGGCTATACTAGCATTCAGAAAACATTTACTCACAGGGGTACGTCCCCAAGCACTTCTATTCCTTGCACTATGTCCTGGTAGGTTGGATATTGTTGTGGATTTCTGAATGCATGAGGGTAGACCATGATCAGTTGATGTCTGGGCTGCACTGGTTTTTGAAGAAATATCTCTCACTACTTCAGCAGAATCATCAGCTAGCACAACTGAACTATTACTATTTTTCATAAGTTCATTCTCATTTTGTTGAGAATCAGGTTGAGGTGGGGAAGTTTCAAGAAAACTTGATGACAAGTTTTGTTTAGATTTGCTGTCATCGCCTACTTCAGGCGAGTCTGGACCTGAGCTAGAGTCAGCACATTCCTGCATCCTTGAATTTGTTAATATATAGGACAGTCTTGTTTTGCTGACATCAGTCAATTTTTAGACCAAGCTAGAATTCAGAATAAGAAGAGAAAAGCATAATATAGGCTTATAGCAGTTCACAGATTAAAATAGAGGGGCAGAATCTAATGAATTCATTTGTTAATTCAACATGAAGTAAAATAAACTTTCAAGATGAAGCTTTAAGATAATATCAAAACATGAAAACCATCTGCATGTGAGATTTATCATTCTGCAAGTAAACACAAAGGTAACAGCGGGCATAACCATAATGGGTGGAGACTTAGAAGAAGCAATTAGGACTCTGATGGAAGGGCCGAATAGCATATTATTCAACCTTAAATTCAAAATTTCTTGACACTTATTTAAGATGTGGCATATATAGATACAATAATAGTAATTGCTATTAACAGTAGTTATTGCTGTCATTTCTATTTTTTTGTCTTTGTATGATTTATTGTCGATTGCTGAAGCCAGAAAGTTCGAAATAACCTTATTATCATACAGAACGTCGTCTCCAGAATCACCACTCTCACTGCACGTTTCACTTGAAGCATTTTCAGGATCATCATCTGTACCTGCATCAGACTCCTGTGTTGCATCATCATTATCCTCGTCTTCGTAAGACTCGGCATCATCAGTTGCCTCCTCAGACTCACTTCCACTCTCTTCTGAATCAGTATATGGTTCAGGTGACACAGAATCTTCCTGCATAAGAAAATGCAGGTAATGGATCTAAAAATGACAAAAGAGTAAAACATAAATGCGTAATTAATTGTATGGAGAAAAAACTACCCAAATATAAAATTGTTCAAAACTGCCAACATCATTTTCGCTAAATGATACTTCAAACCTAGGAGGCTAGGACTTTTCCTTGTTGGTGACTTTACTTCTAAAATTTAGTTGCAGCTACTTCAGCTTTTTGCTCTTAATTGAGTTGGAAATGTTCTCAAAAGAGATAACAGATTTTGCAGATAACTAAAAGAACTCATGTTGTATTAAGAAAATTGAGTGTAAAACTAGCATAAGAGGAGTATACATTAGCACATGCATGCGTGTCTCAGTTGCACAATAATAGGAAACCCTAACATAACTTAGAAGCACTTTTGGAACAAGAAGGTCAATTTTAATGTTACCCCAAATATTTTATCATACTCGTCCAACAAAGTTATAACAATGGCTTGAGCATGATTAGCTGCAGCTGCTGCTTGCAGAAGTTGAACGGAACCATCACCACCCATGTCAAAATCATTTTCAATTTCACAATCACCAGCTAAAAGGGGACGTAGAAGTAAGGGTGCCATGCAAGCAGCCACAGCCGAGCAGCTCATTCGATTTACAGCCTTCTGAGAAGCCACCTTCCGCATCATCATAAGTATTCTGAAAAGGATGAGGATAGGGACATTTACTTTGAAATAAACTAGAGACCAATTTAAAAAAAAAAAAAAAAAAAATCAATTCTAGCGAAGAAAAGCCAAAAATGAAAACTACCAAATGCTAACAATTGTTGTGTGACAGCTACCTTTGTAACAAACGGCGATTTGGCTCCGGGAATGCTTCACATATTGCTGAACGCATGGCATTGACTCTAAGACTACGCTCAGTACCTAATCAGTGTTTAATTGTTGAAAAATAAATAAAATAAAATCAGTGCTTAAAAATAACAAGAGACTGGTAAAGAATCCATCTGTGGTGTTACAGCGAAACACTTTTGTGATCCCTTTGGAAAATTCCAAATTCAGTGTGGCAAGAACATCAGCCTATGCATGCTTAGAAATTGAATTATTGAGACAACTTACATGTTATTAAAAAATCAAAACCTGAAAAAGAGATGATTATTGAACACTGAAAAAAGATTCAATTCGAGCATCAGAGGAAAGAAGAATGACAGATGGAGGTTGAGAATTTTTAGCCAAGCCATAAAGATGAAATACAGCCTTTTAATCTAACATAATTAACAAAATAGGCTAAGCAAGGACGTAACTTTAACATGGATTTTCAATTACCTTAATGAGAGATTCACATATACTTAAAATGTCAAAAATGGAACACCTCATGTTCTTTGTACTTCAACAACTATTATACATAAAAAACAAATGGTAGGAAGAAAATCATACTTTACTAAATATCATAGTTGGAAGTGAGAACTATATATATATGCAGGAATAATTCTCTCAAAGTAACTTGATGCAGAAACAAACAGTCTTGACAAAAGGACAAAGAGAGAACAAGAGACAGAGAAGAACAATTTATATGCACTCTGTACATTTTCAAACAAATCGGTTTTCTCATGAAATAGCAAGATCAAAACTATAAATTTTAATACAGAAACATAACAACACAATTAAAAAAAAAAGGACATGTATACAAGGGAAGCTTCCTAACAGACTTACGACAGGCTTGTAGAAGAGCGTTACAGCATGATGCTGGGACTGGAGAAGAGGGCAATTCTCTAAGGACATGCTGAAATCATCGAGACATTAAATAAAACATGCAGTCAGATTATCCGATAACCTTCATGGAAAGAATCAAAATTTCTTTGAAATGAAAGATATACCTTGATGCAATCAGCAACAATATGTGCATCCTCCCCAGGAGAAAACTCATTTTTTCCTGAATTAAAAGGGAAGGAAAAATAATATTTAAATTGGGAATTGAGAGTAAAAGTATGTATTGAGAAATTAGCAAAAGCATTTGATTGGCTTCGTAATCAACTCCAAAAGAAACAAACATACATGTTTAAATGAAAATTAACTCGTAACAAAGCAACCAGAAGCCATATAAAGTAAAAAAAATTTCCACAAAGGAAAAACAGGAAAATAAGAATTATAATTAACTAGTAACTCCTGTTTCTTCACTTCTTGATTAAGAAATTTCTCTAGGATGTTGCATATGTACCATGATCCATCACAAATAACAATATAAAAAAGATCTTGGTCGAGATGGGACAATTATATCGAAAGCAAAAAATAGTTGACTGAACAATGCAGTCAACAAGATATGCATTTTGAGGATACATTTCAAATCATAGTGAATGAACATGAGCAAATATCTACTAATAAACTAACCTTGCTCATATTCCCGAACACGATGTTCAACATCGTCAACATCTGCAGCTTGTCGCAATATCCCTTCTACTTTAACTCCTGCCAATAGCTAACAAAAATATCAGTAATACATTAAAGTGAATCTGTATCAGAACATATAAACAAGGCCAAAGATTTAACATTCCCAACTGTAATATAACAACTTGGGCTTAACATGCAAACTGTAAAACAACACATGTATCCCTAAGAGTTTTGACTTGAAAAGTACAAGAATGAATAGACCACTGGCTGCAATAATAATGTGCTAACTCTTGCTAAGCAGTTATTACCGAAGGACAAAAAAGAAGAAGAAGAATAAGAAGTATGGAAGCAAAGGACATCCTTCAAAGAATAGTTAACAATCACACGTACAAAGATTATAAACATCAGAGAAATAAATAGGGAAAACATGAAAGAAGAAGAAAAACAAAGTAGGCACTAGGTCAATTAGAACTTGCCTGAAGATATAGAAGTTTAGTATTAAATCGAGTTCTACCAAAACATTACTATATTAGTACATTTAGGACTTGTTTGATACATATTTGTTTTATGCTTTTTGTTTTTTTAAATGAAATGAAAGGTGAAGGTCTTTTTCAAGTAAAATCTTGAGAAGATACAACCATTCTTTTCATCTTAAAAAACAAAACAAACACAAAACAAAAGTGTATCCAAATAAGCCTTTAGTGTCTAGTTTTCCTTAATTTGTTATTTGAGGAACACGTGGAGGAGACTCTAGGAAGCATGAGAGACAATCAAAGAGAAAGAAGGAAAGAATCGCATGAAGAAGACTCTAGGAAAGCATATTTGTCAAATTACAAACAATCAAATGGAAAGTAATATTCCTTTTCCTTTTCCATTTGTGAGGAAAGGGTGGGGGAGGGAGTTGAAGAAATTAAATTTGGTACTCAGTAAAGTGATCTGGATGAGAAAAAAATCATAAACAATAAGGGGGGAAAAAAAGGGGGAAACAGAAAAACCCACCTTGCTCTTCTATAAATTGAAGAGCTTTCTCCAAGAAAGATGGTGTTCCATCAACATCTTCTAAAGCAAGCAAAATTGGCCTCCCAATGACAGAAGATTTTATGGGCTGTTTATCAATAGCTGAAAAAATAATAGTAAAAAGAAAACACCTAGGTAAATAGAGCAAATGAAGCAACTTATCGTAGAAGCATTAACTAGATAGAATGCATGTAATGAATGATGTACAATTAATAAGAAACAGCAAAACAGTTAATAAGAACCACTACAGAACTGCGCTAATGTTTTAGATAGAAGTCATAAAATACTACCAAGTACCCCATACCCATTAACTCAGACTAGTGAACACCAGATATAAGAAACTAAAGGAAACATCAAATTGTCACAACAGGACCAAAGGATCATAATATTTATAGCGGCATGGAATTCTCTTTGCACTACAGAAGAAATAATGAACTGCCTTATGGACCTTATATTGGGACAAGAATTTCTAAATTGACTTCACCAGTTCTCAATTGTTGTCATCCTATCCAGCCATGTTATTTATATAGTAACTCTCATAATGGTTTTGCATACTAAGAAACTTAAAGCTTCTGTCCTAAGTCACCAAGTTGATATCAAATAGTTTTGAAGGAGATGCAGGAAACATAATACAATACCATCATGATTTATTGTACAAAAACAGGTTCAACAAAGCCTGTCTTTTTTCTATAATTAGTTTGCTGTTTCTGTTTAGAAAGCAGTTTTTACGAAGACAGGTTCCAAGCTAAGAAAGCAGGTGCAGTTTTAGAAATTACATATAAAGCATCCTACAAAAGAAGAGCATACACTGGTCCAAAGAACCATCAACTGAATCAATCTGATCGTTCCTGAAGATACCATTTTGCCCCGTCACATGAGCAGCACTTGGGGCTTGTGCCAAAGCACTCTCCAGTGCAGTCTTCCACTCATTAAGATCCTCTAAAGTTTCAGCCTGAAGCAACAAGATAAACAAGTCAACCAGAGAAGCATGCTGGAAAACACGAACTTTATGTTTTTACATTAGGACCAGACAAACTGATCCCTTTAATCATAATAGATGAGGAAACTTCACTAAAAATAACATAGGTTATGAGAAACAAGGAGAATAACATGTCTTCAAGAGGCATAAAATAAGTGAACTGCAGTATACAGCCTGCTAGAAAGATCCATCCTGCTCTGCTCAACATAATTAAATTCAAAAGAAAATCCCTGAACTCTCTTAAAGACAAGGTCCAGAGATACCCGCTTTTGACATTTCACCCTACAAATTCTTTTGCCTAATGAAGCAATTTTTTATGACGCCATATTCTGACTTGGCAACAGAAGCTTCCCTTTTAAGAATTTCAGATACAAGTACTTTTGGCTCCAACATAGTTTTGACAAACAGTCTATACCAAGAGCTTGACATGGAAAAAAGTGGTTACATGGTGCACTTATTATTGTACTGGGAGGACATGAGAAACCAAGTTTTAAGCAATTTGCGGTTAATCAAATCAAAACTAAATTTGAATTTTGTACATGTCCCATAAAGTTGAAGGGAAAAAACAGGATTTTTAAAGTCTCAAAAGCTTATATTGTTAATTTTCAATCTTATTCACAGATATACAATGACAATTTTGTCAAGAAAATAAAACTAGACATCAGCTCAGGAAAAAAGAGAAATTAAAACCAACCAAGGCAAAGAAGCATATCAGCATAAAAGAGTAAAAGATGGTGGACGAGAGAAGCACCTTAAGTGTGAAAGCTCGTCCATCACGGCCATCGGGAAAGAGCACCGTCAAGAGTTTTTTGTCTGTTTTAACAACCACACTAGAAAAATGACCAATTAAAAAAGCGATGTTAGTAAATTGCTCGAATAATTTTTATGGGACAAACACTAAAATTAAATGTCGGACAAGTAATATAATAAAATTAAGGATTACAAGCCAACCTGCCTGAATTGTTGAGGTCAATACCACCAAGGGTCAAATTCACTTCACTTCCCTTTTGAGGAACAGCACTCTGACATGTAGAGAAAAGCAGAAGATGAAATGTCTAGAATTGATGATGGAATAAGTATGGAGATGGAAATGGAGAAAAGGTGGGGATGAAGGGAGAGAATCAATATCATAATTAATGCAAATACACTACTCGCGTTGCAATAAACCTCATCCCACTAAACACAAGTGCTGCCATACTAAATCATCTCCATTCTCTATTATATACTTTGTCATCAAATTATAGGTAATACCTAAATGCACATAAAGCAACTTGTTCGATTTCATCTGATCCCTCTTTCTATCCCCAGTTCTTGAATTGAATCAAATTTCATCATAGCACTAAACATGGCCATAAAAAATGTACGCCTATATTCAGTATGAACTACCCTTCACTAGTACTTTACATAGTTCCAAACAATCTTGCAGTACTTATCATCCCACTAAATAAAAATTTCAAACTCACTGCAACAAAGAAACATACAAAAAAACCTAAGCAAGCAAATTTCTACCAGTAAAAAAGGTAAAGTCAGAAAAAGAAAAACCATTGCAACCGCAAACTCTACTTCCTTGGCGATACCTCATCAATGAATAACTACAGGAAAAGCTTTCAAGTATTCACAAAGCAAATGAAAGCATGTAGTAATATGCAAATTCAGGGATACAATCTTTACCAGAAAATCACTGCTTACCGGATCACTTCTGAAAAAGACCAGTGAAGTACGTGTTAAGATAAACCACCTCTTCTTCCAGGACGTCCATCCAATTCCTAAATAGAGAAAATCAGAAAGCAAATTACATTTCTTTCTCTTTTTTGTTGGGGGGAGGAGAGTGGCATTTAAAAGCAAAGAAAAAATGTACCATTCCCCCTTCTAAAAGTTGAAATAAGAAAATAAAAAATAAAATAAAATAAAAAACAAAAGCAAAACTCAGAACGTCCACTAAGCATCAATAAACAACAAAAAGTAGTTGAAAAATAGACAATAGTCTATACTTCACGTATTCATCTCTATATTTTTGTAGAAACAACATATATCACACATATTCGTAACCCACCTTTGGATGATATGAAGAGCGGCCCACTCTTGAAAACCTGAGAAAAAATTACATCAATTCAGATTACACGTTGATGGAGATCCTGTAGAACGGCGGTGTCCAAAATGAAGGACTTACATGAGCAAACAAATAGAAGCAGAAAGTTTATCACACCCAAAGTTGTCACAAAATTGTAGATGCACTAGAGATGTGCAGTCAGTGAAAATTACCTTTCATAAGTAACTTTTCGATGAGCATAACATAAGAGTCTAAGAGACTACTTCGCCAAAACAACCAACAAAAGATGGCACTTTAGCCAATTTAATAATGACGATTAGGATCAATTGATCATAATGCTCATGCGTGCCAAGTAAAAATCTAGTACAAACCAATGAACACAATGCAAATTCAGCAACAAAATCAGATGTGCAAAACATGATCATTACCGTATTGCAAACACGAGTACGCAATTGCTCAGCTGGACTGGGAAGAGGAGGAGGTGGAGCAGGAGCAGGTGGAACAACTTTATCTCCCTAAAATACAACACCCCACATGATCATTTTCACAAAACCGTGCATCAATAATATCATAATCCAATTCGAGAATTGTAAAAGTCAGCTTTCTATGCAAAAATGTGCAAATGCACATATCTATGATGTGCATGTCCATAAATCTCTTCATAAATATATACCAAAAAAAAAAGAAACCAGCAGCTGGAAACAGGGATGGGAGAAATCGTAAAGGCACCTGAGGAGGAGGTTCCGCGTTTCGGGTAGTCATCCTCTGATCCCAAAATCATCAAAACAGGTCGAACACAACCAGATCAACTCCACCCTGCATTCCCATTTCATCAAAATTCAAATGCACATCAAAAAACATAAACCAACACAACAATCAAACCGGAGATTCCCAGTCTAAACTAAACATACCCAACAAAAATAAAAACAGCAAACAAAATATACAGATATATAATACGTGCATTGGAGACATACCCTTCATCGAAATTGTTGAGAAAAGTAAAGACTAGCAAAAATGAGGAAATGGGTAATGAAGATTAGGCGGAGAAAGAAAGAAAGGAGAAGAGAGAGAGAGAGAGAGTTTTTTGTGTTCCTAAGGTTGAGGCAAAAACGGAGGTGTTGTTCCTCAACGGAAAGAAAAGCAAAGGCAAAAGGCAAAACCGGGTGGTCAATCAAAGCCCATCGAGACCGGGCCCTCCTAATATGCGGCAGTTGTACACGTCACCCGTATTCTTAGTTGGAGGGAAAACGTGCACAAGGACACAGGGCCCTTGACCTTCTACTTTTATTTGTTTTTTTCTATCAAATCTGATAAATCTATATGATTTAGCTTAAAATTGATCAAGTGGAACTTTATTATCTACTTTTTTTATCTATAAAAATCAAATAACATAAATAAGAGAAAAAAAATAAAAACTGTTTGAAAGATGTCATAATTGAATTCCTCAAACATCATACACCGTAAGTTGTCATTTGAATAAATCCTCCTTTGTGGTAGTCTCTATAGATGTTAATTGATAATTTTAAAGAGTACTAGCTTTTTCTTCAACAATTTTAAACTCCAAACATCTACGTGGATTCACTAATATTTGATAAAAAAAAATACAAATATAAAGCTTTATATGGAACCAATGTAATAAGTATTATTATTTTTTTATCTATTTATAGATATTGTTTTATCTAATTAAAATAAATAATGCTAAATAGAAGACCATATGGTGCTCAATACCACTTGATGTATCATATTGTTATATGTTGATTATAATTACTCCTTAAGTGGAACTCACGTAGAACCTAGTTTATTAATTATAGTTAACCAGATATAGAATGAATAATGGTAGGGACACCAATATCTTACACAAAAAACTTACACCATATGAGGTGGCATTCATTTCAACTATTTTTTTTTTTGAAAGTGGGACCATACCATTTAAAGTTATATAGCTAAAAATGATGTCACATCACTGGTGTAAGTTTTTGGTATAGATTTTGGTGTCTCAATATTTATCTGTAATAGAATTACACCTCGTGTGGTGTTCCACACCACTTGTGCCCCATAGCATTGCTCAATTAAAATTCATCGTACACATTTTTATGGTAAAAAAGTAAGGAGTAAAAAAAAATTAAATAGTGTGTATTTTTTTTTTTACTATTAAATCATTATAGTCATTAGATAAATGATCCAATAACTAAAAAATATTACAAATAATGGGGAAAAAAATACATAGACCTTATTTTATATTAATCCAAATATGGAGTTTAGAATTATAGATATAAAATTGTATTATATATTAATGAAATTTTCGCAAATAGGCTAAACCGCTAAACGCTGCGAGTTTTGTTTCATATTAGACTCATATAAATACATTATATTCTTTTTTAAATATTATTCTTTATTATTTTATTTGTATGTGAAATAACTTATAATTTTAATGATTTGTACATGTTAATGGCATAAAGAATAGTTCCAAGTAGAGATATAAAGTGAGTCGGGACGGATCGGGCTGACCCATATTTGATAAGCCCACACGGGTTTTGTATTGAACTTAGGCCCGGATTGCCTAAAATGTGGGTCGGTCCAATCCAACCCATATTCTTATTGAGGGGTCCGGCATAGTCCACAGGCTCAGCCCATACTTTATGCAAGCCTAAGTGAGTCGTGCCTATGCGGACCAAATATGGGTCAAATTTTGTTATTGTTTTATGCTTTAAAATATCAAATATGTGTTAATGTGGACTAAAATATGGTCCTCAAACTCATTCATATTCTTTTAAAATTTGAATAAATTGAAATTAAACAAAAATAAGTAGATAAATAACATTAAAAATATATAAGTCAAAATATTTAATCAAAATTTTTTTAAATTTTAATTAAGAAATATATTTAAAATTATATATAAATGACTAAATGTGGGGTCAAATGTGGGCCTGCAGAAATGTGGGTGGAGCCGATAGGCCTATTGCTGAGATCTAATCCAGCTCCTATTATATATAACGGGCCGACTTAAGCCCACATTAATGTGTGACGAACTAGGCCAATACCATATTTTTTCTTTTGAATATGGGCCGGCCCACATTGACATCTCTAGCTCCAAGATGTTGGGACTTTCCTCTTTCTCACTTCCTTTTGGTTAAATAAATAAAATGAAAGATTAATTACTTGTTTTTGCAACTAAAAATAAAAGGAAAAAAAAAAAAAAAACCTTTGCAAAATCTTTACGTCAGATTTAAAGCACGAATTTACGATTTGTTCCCCCACACCAATATTGTTATGGTCGTGTACATGTATATATTAATGGCAGGAAGATTGATTCCAAATGACAATTAATGGGTTTCTTTAAATTAATAATTTCAGGTGTGTAATTTAATTAAATACGTTTGCAGCTACCATATTCACAGTAGACAAAGCCATCGGCTGTGTGAGCATTGGGCACCATATTCACAATTCAAATGATGCCATGGCAGGCTCTATATATATATAGCATTCTCCACCCACGACTTTATATTCTTAACTCTAAAGCCTTGAGATCTCTTATTAGATTATGGATATTGGTTTAAATCTCTAATTTTTGAAATCAGACGCAATTATCAGTGCTTCTAAAATTTCACTACTAATTTAGTACTATTTTGAGTTAGGTCAATTATGGTTGGATGTAGTTATATATCTCATTTTCTTTATTTAATTATTAGTGTAGTAGTTACCCATGTGTATCTTGTAAAAGCTATTGAAATTATACATAATTTAGTTAAATTTATCTTAAAAGTGGAAGATGAGCTATCTTAGTAGAGGAATTACTCACCAATTGAATTTGTTTTTTTATAGTTTGATACTTTCTATAGAGTAAAAGAAAAAAAATTCCAAAGTATAGAAGATAAAAATATTAAATAACAATATTCTTTGGAGTACTACCATACATCTTGAAAACTATCGTGAAAAAATAACTTGAATGATGTGGTATTATATCATTTGTCAATATTTATTGTATCATTAACTTATTATTTAGGGTTTTGGACACTTTTACCTTTTTTTTTTTTTGGTAATATGAGATTCATTAAGAACGCCCAAAGGCAGAGCCAGGGCCACCAAAACAGAGAGGGGAGAAAATCAATCCCCTAAAATAGAGTCAGGAAGAATAAAATCATTACAAACAAAGTCAGGTATAGAATTGACATCCAAAGCACTAAGCACATTATGTCTGTCGGCCCATTTAGCAAGATTGTGAGCCAAATAATTCGTTGAGCGCGGGGTGTAGGAGAATTCAATCACTCCAACGCATCTAGCCATCAGCAATATTTCCTCCACAATTGAGCATATGTTCCAAGCTGGTTGTAAGGATCCTTGGAGAGTTGAGATGAGTTCCTGACAGTCAGACTCCAAAACAGCAGGTTGTAGCTTTCTTAGTAAGACTTGAGACAAACCCTCCTTCAAGGCCAAGGCTTCCCCTACGCTAGGTTCAGTCACATTAACCCGAGTTGTTGTAGCAAATACAATTACTCCCTGACTATCCCTTCCCACGGCTGAGCAAACAGAATGATCACTCCTTACCGCAACATCAGAGTTAATTTTGTACCACTTAGGAGGAGGGGGGATCCATACTGATGGATGCCCGATATCTCTCCCAGGTTGCACTTCCAATGCAGCAGCCTGCACTTTTACCTATTTTTTCAAAAAGAATGCCAAAAATACGACCTCTAAAAAAAAATTAAAATTTTATACGACCTAAAGTGTTATTTTTCTAAATATTAGGTCTAGAAGATGCAGTGGCATTTTGTGTAAATAAGGTAATCTTTATAAAACACCGTTATATAAAAAGTGTTTTGCTAGAATTGATTGAAATGACCATTGGTCTAGTAGTTTCCTTACTCCAAATAAGACCCTTTTTCGTAAGTCAAGCGTTCAAACCACTATAGTTTCACATCTTAGTCTTTTCGATCCTTTATTTCCTTTCTGTTTTTCCCTTTTTCTTTTATCTTTTTTTTTCGTTTTTTTTCTCTTGCTATTTTAATTATTTATCCTTTTTTATTTGCTCCACTTTTATTTTATTTAATTCTTTTATTTTCCTTTTAGCTTTTTTTTTTTTTTTTTCTTCATTTTATTGTTTCTTCTGTAATTTTTTATTTCTCATTTTAAATTATTTTTTTCCTTGTTCTTCTTCCTCTTATAAATAAAAAGAACTACTCTTTTTTTTCTCCTCTTAGAGGCATGAGATACCATTTCTTTTCCATGTAATCTCTAATAAATGTGGAGAATTTTTTTTTTCTCTCTTTTTTGTTTGATATTTTTTAAAGAAACTGTTATATTACTAATAGTATTTTTTTTAATGTTACTATAGCTTATTGTTACTGGTTAATAGTTTCTTTGCATATTATTATTAGTACTAACCAATTTGGTTTTTCAAAAATAATTTCTAAAATTAGTTTCTTGTTTCAAAAAATAATATTACTTCTAAATTAGTTTCAAATTAACATTAAAATGAATACTAGAAGCTAATTTGATTTTATGTCTCAATAGTAGTCAGTAACCATTCTATTTAAAAAAAATAACCAATTTAGTTTCTCAGTAACCAGACTAGTTTCTCGTTACTAACTAAATTAGTAACCAACTATTAGACTGGTTTCTGGTTATTCGTAGAAACTAATTTAGTTTGGTTTTTAGTTTCAAGAAAAGCTAATAACTATTTCCTCCAAAAAAAAAAAACTTAACAATTTGATTTCTCGATAACCAGATAATTAGGTTTCTAGTGTTTACTAATCAAATTAACAAACATTTTCCTGTATGTAAGTAAATCACAAGAAACCACAAAAGTTTCCAAGAAACTACAAATATTTCCAGGAAATCATATAGGCTTCCAAGAAATCAGTTTGGTTTCATTTTAGTAGAATGTCCTGTATATAAACAAATCACAAGAAACTATAAAAATTTCTTGGAAACCAGTTTGGTTTTTTTTTTAGTAGAATGTCTATAGGAAACTATAAAGGTTTTGCAGAATGCCTTGTACATAAGTAAATCACAGGAAACTATTTAGTTTCCTTTTAACAAAATGCCATGTATATAAGTAAATCATAGAAAACTAGAAAGGTTTCCAGGAAACCAGTTTTGTTTTATGTGTAGTAGAATATCCTATATATAAGTAAATCACAGGAAAGCACCAAGGTTTCCAAGAAATTAGTTTAGTTTTCTTTTAGCAGAATGTCGTGTATGCAAATCACAATAAACCACAAAGGTTTCCAAGAAACCAGTTTGATTTCCTTTTAGCGAAATACTGTATGTAAGTAAATCACAAGAAACTATAAATATTTTTTGGAAACCAGTTTGGTTTCCTCTTAGCAAAATATCATGTATATAAGTAAGCCATAAGAATCCACAAAGATTTTCTGGAAACCAATTTGGTCTCTTTTTAGCAAAACGCCATGTACATAAGTAAATCACAGGAAACTACAAATGTTTCTTGGAAACCAGTTTGGTTTCCTTTTAGTGAAATATCTTATATGTAAGTAAATCGGAGGAAACTACAAAGATTTCCATTTAGCAGAATATCATGGATGTAAGTAAACTAATCTGGTTTCCACTTGCAAACAAATTTGATTTTTCTTTTTCTTTTTCTTTGTTATTCTAACATAATTTTTTTTATATTTTTTTAAAAGTAAATATTTATTGTTCTTTCTTTTTTTTCTAAATTTGATTTTTACCTTTTTTGTTAAACATACATAAGATAATATTTTTTCCTCCCGTAGTTACTATCGGTAACTATCTTAGCAAAATTGGTTAGAAACTAATTTGGTTTCTAATTTTTACTTCTTAATTAACTATTCATTCTGACAACTACACCAAATAGTTAGAAATAATTAGGAAAAGTAGTTTCTAGTTTCTAATATTAATTGGTAAATAGTTTTCGGCAACCATAATAGTAACTAGAGAAACTTAAATAGTAGATTGAAAACGGGGGAAAAAAAAGAAAACAAAGGCTAAAAAGAAAATAGTAGTAAGGTTCAATGTGAAAAGAAAAAAAAAGAATTTAAAACGAGAATACGAAAAAAGCAAAATAAATAAAGAAAAAAAGGGAAAACAAGATGAATTTTAAAAGAGAAAATGAAAAATAAAAATAGAAAAAGCAAAGAACAAGAAAAAAGACAAGGTGAAACTCATGGAAATTCAATGGTGGATTGAAATTTGAAAGTGGGAAAAAAAATCTTTAAAAACAACAAATATTAAAAAAAAAAAGAGTAATAAGGTTCAACGAAAAAAAAGCTTTTAAAAATAAATTTAAAAAATAAAAAATGAACAAAAGAAATCAATAAAGGAAAATGATATAAAATAGAAAAAATGAGGATTATGAGATTTCAACCCATGTCCAAGCTGTGGGCCTATTTTTGGCTAAACACTAGACCAGCTTTAAAACTAAACACTAGACCAGCTTTTGGTTTTAGTTCATTTATATGACTTTACAATTAATAAAGCTTTTTTGGGTGTTAGACAGTATAAAATAGAAATAATTTTTCCTAAGCCATATGGAAAAGTAATTACATGAGCCAAGTCATATTTTTGCCATTATTTTTAAAAAGACCGTACTCCGTGTCATTTTCTCTATTATTTATCACCTAAGTTGCCAAATCATTCAAGTTATTTTGTCAAGATAACTTGTCATGATGTTTAGTATTTTTCTCAAAATAACATTTAGAAAAATATGTCAACTCAAAGAATAGGACAATGTTAAACATCATTACAAGTTATCTTGACAAAGTAACTTGAATGATGTGCAGTATTACTCTCATTTTAATGTAGTTTTTAGTAAACTCATTCTATCATGTTGTTTTTTTTTTTTTTTTAATATGTTGTGAGCTTGTGAATAGGGGTGCTCATCAGTTGAGATATAACCCATTTTTGTCATATTCCAACTGATCAAACTCTAGGCGATTTTGAAAATTACTCATCTAATCCAATATAATCTTTATGCATTATCCAATCCGATCAAATCCAATTAATAAATGATTTAGTTTTTAATTTTGGCACGTTGATTTTGGATTTTCTTTTCACTCTTTAATCTTAAACAAATTCTTTAGGCTTTATTTTAAACAATTTCAAAACTAACAAATTATAGAAATAGACTAATGTTGCGCTAAATACATATACGTAAAATGACCACAAGTGCACGGGTCGTATACAAGTAATAAAGTGATAAGTTTAGAGTTGTCAATGTCACAAGGAATTGACTGTTAAATTATCGCTAAGTACCTAAATTATCGTGACCTAACTTTATTTAGGCAACCAAACTAAATGAATTTATAATTGAATAAATGCAATATAACTTTAAATACAAAAATAAAATATGAAAACTCAATGCACAAATGTACTAGGGGATTGAATTCACCTAACTATCAACTATGTATTTTGATCACTAATTGTATTCTAATCAATTATTCCTAGTTTATAAGCTAAGAACCAGAAGATATTTCTACTCCCTCTCTCGAGTGCCAGGTGAAATCATTTTTAAATCTCGGTTCCAATACCTTTATTCCGAACCTAGAAGTTAAGAATTTATTATGTTCAATAGTTTTTTTATCATGGCTTCAAAGGAATTGTAAGCTCTCTCAAACTCTACAAGTCCTAGGTTATACTATCCTATGATTATTTTAAAAATTCCCTTTCTTAAGTACCAAATTTTAGAAACCAAATCATCCAACTAATAGCTAATTAGTTGAGAAGCATTAAGCATGGAATAGCATAAATAAATTCAAGAAAATAATCAAAAAACATATTGGAAATTAAGATATAAAATCAGGGCTTTTTATTACCAAAACCCCCTGAACTCAAAATAATTCAGTAAAATAAACCCTGAACTCAATTTTTTAGAGTAAAACCCTCTGAACTTCAAATAATTTAATAAAATTAATCTTGAACTCAATTTTTTAGAGCAAAACTCCCTGAAATCTCCTAATATTAGTTTTGATAGAAAAAAAGAGTATTGATGTTAATTTTTTTTTATTGTTAAGTCCTTATTATCTGATTTATACCTTTTAGGTCTTTAATATTTTTTTTTATTCTACCTTAATTCTTTTTAATATTAAAAATATTTTATTCCAAAAAAATTAAACAAGAAAAAATTATAATGGGATAAATTGTCAATCAGCAGTGATAAAATTAGAAATAAAGAGAAATTATTATTTAAAAAAAAATTAAAAAGAATTGGAAAAAATAAAAAAATAAAATAAAAATAATAATATGAAGGACCTGAAGCCATAAATAAGAGAATAAAGACTTAACAATAAATAAAAACTAACATAAACACTTTTTTTCCCAACAAAACTAATAATAGGGGACTTCAGGGAGTTTTACTCTAATATGAAGGGTCTTCAGAGGGTTTTGCTCTAAAAAATTAAGTTCAACGTTAATTTTATTAGATTGTTCTGAGTTCAGGAGGTTTTGCTCTAAAAAATTGAGTTCAGGTTTAATTTTACTGAATTATTCAGAGTTTAGGAGGTTTTGGTAATAAAAAGCCTAAAATCAATGTTTAAGTTACATCATACTCCAAGCATATAATAATTAATTCAACATAAGAGAATCCAATACTAATCTCAACAAGAATTTCATATATCTAAACATATTCAATAATCAAGCATAATTCAAAATTCAAATGAGACTAGGGTGAGAAAGAGGATGAAAAAAATTCTTTTGTGGAGGTCTTCAAACTTCAATTCTTTAAGCAACTCTCTCAAGCTTCCTCTCCAAAGTTTAACTCCAAAGCTCTCATCTCTCTATGAATTTTGAGCTCTCAAGTGTATGTCTTCTCTCCAACTCTCCACCTTTGAAATGGAGGCTTAAGGATGTATTTAAGGGGCTCTAAAATATCAACCATTCGATCAGATGGCATCGAGGGCCGAGATTGACCCTAAAAACTCGTTAAAAATGCCTTTCCGGAGGCAGAGTAGTGCCGCGGAACTTCCTTGTAAGCGACGCGGTACTCTAGGCTACAGAATTCTGTTTTCCAGACAGCGTCGCGGCACTTCTGGTTCTGGAAAATCAGCACGACAGCTTTTCTTCCCAGGAGAATTGTTTTGCCGTTTTAGCTCTATTTTGCCTGATTTTTATTGCGTTCCATTTGTATCGGACTCAACTTTTATCCAAAAGGATTGAAATACTATATTTGGCACTAGTTCATCCAGATTCTTATTTATTCACAGGAACTACAAAAACAAAGCAAAAACAAATCAAACTAACAAAAGTGCTTGAGATCTTATAATTATTTGAGCTGAATGGTACTTAATTTGTGAGTGAATTAATCACTCATCAACTAACTAGAAATATTGTTCTCCTAATTCCACAAGTACATATAATGTTAATAAAATTCAAACTAATTTTTCAAAAAATTTAATACGAAATAAAAAAAATAAATATATATTGCATCAATAATATAATATTATTGATAATAGAAAAACTTTGGAATATTATATGTAATTGGTTTGGTTTAGCTTTAATTTAATTTTTTAAACATGCAATCTGCTAACTAAACCAATTCAATTAGTTTTCGAAATTATAAATTTAATACAGTCCAAGTTTAATTGGATATTCTTAAAAAAAAAAAAGTTCAATTGGATATCAAACCTTCTGCTATTATTTTGAATTATATTAGTGGTTTAATTGGATTCTGTTTGGATCTTAACATTTTTGGTCTTTAGTATGATGGAATGACCACTAGAATAGAATGCATAAGCTATAATAAGAATCTTATGTACTAAACCATAGTAATGTTGAAGCAAAGTAATAAAACCATAGTGAAGATGAACAAATATATAGCAAAGATTATTTACTAAAAATATATAAAATTAAATCAAACACCATCGATGGAATTTGGATCTTCATCTCTCTTCTTCGATGGAGCTTAGATTTTCATCAATAGATGTTGGATCTTTATGAATGGAGTTTCAATCTTTGTTGATCCTCGCCTTCGTTAGTAGAGCTTCGGTTTTTATCGATCATCGTCGATAGAGCTTTGATCTTCTTCAATCCTCGCTGATCTTTGCGATAAAGATTCAATCTTCCTCGACGGAGCTTCAATCTTCGCCAATGAAACTTCGATCTTTATCTAATGGAACTTTTGATGTTGGTAGGCTTTTCTTGGCACAATTTTCTTGGAAAGTTGTGATGAAAAATTGAGAGAGAGAAAGAGTTAGGGAGAATAACATTTTTGGCTAGAAATCATGTTGTATAAGCTGAGCAAGAAATTATACCCTTATACAAGGTTTTTTCTGGTATACAAGTTTAACGAGATTTCATTTTGGTTGTGGTCATTTACCTAATTTTGGGTCTTTAAATGGCTATTTATTGGGGGAATTTGGCAGTTACCCTTAATTAAACATGATTACCCGTTTTTTTTATAATCTTCCACTCATATCCTTTTTTATTTATAAACTACCTAAATTACCCTTAAAAGTAAACGTGAATAAATCGGCCCTTTCATGGTCTTTCTTCCTTCTCTCTCTAAAAATTGTCGAACGCTCTCCTCTCTCTCTCTCTAAAAATGGCCGAACGCTCTCCTCTCTCTCTCTCTCTCTAAAAATGCCCGAAATCTCTCTCATCTCTCTCTAAAATCGCACTCTCTCTCTTCTCTTTCTCTAACAATCATCTTCGTTGAATAAATCAGCTTGGAGTGGGTTTTGTGGTCGATTCATCGGAAAAAAAAAACCTACCGGAGGCACTTTTGCTGATAAAGCCCAGAATCGGCCATGGGAGATTAACGCAAGCTTTTCATCATCTTCATTGCATCTTTAGAGGGAGAAAGAGTGAGTGACTCAATAATGAAGAGCTATTTCTTATAAATTTTTACATTTCTTTTGATAGTTTACAATTATATTTATGGATGTAAACAATGAGCTGCTTTACTATTAATTAGGTTTTATTTCTTGTATGAATGAATGATAGAATTAATATGTACATATTCTTGGATACAAATATAAACCAGTCATTTTTAGTTTAGTTTCTTTTTAAGCATAAACGTGAACAAGTTGTTTACTATTAGTTCCAAAACTAGTTGGTTACATTTTTGTCTCTCTTATAGAGGTTGAAACTTCTTATTTACAGTTATCAAGAAAAAAAAAGTTAATTATAGCTAAAGCGCTGAAGCGGATCTGTAAATTATACTAGTTGTTTACAGTTCAGGTTCTTTTTAAGCATAGACGTGAACAAGTTGTTTACTATTAGTTCTGAAACCAGTTGGTTACATTTTTGTCTCTCTTATAGAGGTTGAAACTTCTTGTTTACAGTTATTGAGAAAAAAAAAATTAATTATAGCTAAAGCACTGAAGCAGATCTCTAAATTATACCAGTTGTTTGCAGTTTAGGTTCTTTTTAAGCATAGACGTGAACAAGTTGTTTACTATTAGTTCCGAAACCAGTTGGTTATATTTTTATCTCTCTTATAGAGGTTGAAACTTCTTGTTTACAGTTATCGGAAAAAAAAAAGAGTTAATTATAGCTAAAGCACTGAAGCAGATCTACAAATTGTACCAGCTGTTTATAGTTTAGGTCCCTTTTAAGCTTAGAGGTGAACAAGTTATTTACTATTACTTCCGAAACCAGTTGATTACATTTTTTTCTCTTTTATAGAGGTTAAAACTTCTTGTTTATGGTTATCGGGGAAAAAAAAGTTAATTATAGCCAAAGTACTGAAGCAGATCTGTAAATTATACCAGTTATTTATAGTTTATGTTCTTTTTAATCATAGACGTGAACAAGTTGTTTATTATTACTTCCGAAACCAGTTGATTATATTTTTATCTCTTTAATAGAGGTTAAAACTTTTTGTATAAAGTTATCAAGAAAAAAAAAGTTAATTATAGCCAAAGCAGATTTATAAATTAAACCAGTTGTTTACATTTATGTATTACTTGTGAAACCAATTGTTTACATTTATGTATTAGTTGTCAGAATTTTGAAATATCAGATTAGTTTACTTTTAGGAAAGTTGTTTAAATAGTTAGTAATATTCTTCTTTGGATTATATAATTTGTAAGTATGGATAAAATTACACTTTTTATTGCTTATAATGGAAGATGCACTACAAAGAATAAATACGTGGAACATGAAGTTAAAACTTTTTTTGGTACAAGAAGACATTAAATTTGAGGAATTGAATGAGAAGGTATACAAAGATCTTAGTTTGGATCCATGTGCTATTTCGCTCAAAGTTTCATTTGATGCAAAGATGGAAACAAGTAAAGGAATGATAGTGGAAAATNAAAGAGGTTCAGTCACCTATACATGTGCTGCCAAATATGGACATTGAAGACTTAAGAGTGAATCTCATTTTCCTAAATAAGAAAACACTACAAAGCTTTCTTGCTACAATTTTGAATTACAGAAGTGCTGAAAACAGACATGCAAGTGCAATAATTGTAGGTGATTACATCAAAGAAAAATTGCGTGACCCAAAAGCATCATACAAGCCGAGGGAACTAATGAATGACATGAGACTAGAGTTTGGACTTGATCTTAGTTATGAGAAAGCATGGAGGGTGAGGAAATCAGCGTTGGAAGACATAAGAGGTTGTCCAAAAAAGAGTTATGGATTTCTACCATCATATGTCCACATGTTAAAATCTGAAAATCCAGGCATATTTACTAGAATTGAAAAAGATGAGAACAACATGTATGATTACTTGAGTCCTAAAAAAATATTATTGTTGTTTATAACTTTTGATTATTACACTCACTACACTTAGAAAGAAGTTTTACTTTATGTTTATTTCTTTATTATTACCTATATTTATGTACGTCTATTGTTACCTATACTAGTTGTTTATAGTTACTGAACAAAAATAAAAGGCTATCATACTTGATATTAGTTACAAAGTAAACCATTTGTATACATTTTTGCCCGTTTATTTAGGTGAAACTAGTTGTTTACAGTTATAAGAAATGTCATCTACAAAGTGAACAACTTATTTACGATTAAACCATAAGATCGAAAACTTAAAATTTTGTGTTTTTACAGGTTTAAATATCTTTTTGTTTCATTTGATGCTGCAATACAAGGATGGAAGCACTGTAGACCTGTTATAGTGGTAGATGGTACTTTTTTGAAAACTATATGTGGAGGAACATTATATGCAGCTTGTGCTAAGGATGGAAACAATCAAATTTTCCCACTTGGTTTTGGAAATGGGGACTCAGAGAATAATGATGCATGGGAGTAGTTTTTCAAAAGACTGAAAGAAGCTATTGGAGATCGCAAAGATTTGTGCATCATATCAGATAGGCATAAAAGTATAGCAAAAGCTGTAAATGAGATTTATCCAAATGCATATCATGGCATATGTGAGCATCATTTGCAAAAAAAATTGTGAACTAAGTTCAGATGTGTTGGTTTGGTTGCTACATATCAAGCTGCTGCAAGAGCATATTCCCGTATAGACTACCATACTACTATGTCTACATTGAAGGACTTGAACTCCAAAATTATATCTTATTTGTTGAAAGCAAATCCTGAGAAATAGGCTCGTTCTTTTTATCCAAGGCGTCAGTTTAACATACAAACAACTAATATTGCAGAGTCAATAAATTCAGCAATCAAAAAACCAAGAGAATTACCTATGACTCCACTACTTGAAGCTTTAAAAGAGATGTTACAAATTTGGTTTTCAAAAAAAAAAAAGAAGAGGCAGGTTACATCTTACTTCCAGTAACTAATTGGACAAACAAGCAAATGATAGAAAAGCTAGAAGCAGCATATCGAATGTCGGTATGTATACATAAACTATTTTTTATTTTCATGTTACACTATGAAGCCATTTCCATTAAAAAAGAACCTTAAAATTTAATCAAATAATAATTTGATATGCAGGTTATAGCAATTGATACACTAAAATTTCAAGTAAAAGCAGGAGAAAAACAATTTGTAGTTGATTTGAACGAGAAAATATGCTCCTGTCTTGAATTTCAACTCGAAGGGATACCATGTACACACTCAATTACTGTAATAGATAGGAGACACCTTGATAAGTACTCATTTTGTTCTAAATGGTACAATACTTCTACTCTAAAAGATACATATGCAGGTATAATTACTTGAGTCCCTAAAATAATATTATGGCTATTTACAGCTTTTGATAATTACACTCACTACGCTTAGAAAGAAGTTTTAAGTTATGTTTATTTCTTTGTCATTACCTATATTTATGCATGTCTATTATTTAGAGGGTGAAACTAGTTGTTTACAGTTATTGAAGAAAAACATAATGCTATTATACTTGATATTAGCTACAAAGTAAACGACTTATATACATTTTTGTCTGTTTATTTCATGTGAAACTAACTACTTACAGTTATATGAAATATCAGGTACAAAGTTATTATTTATGATTAATAAACTTAAGATCAGAGAGTTAAATTTTGTATTTTTACATATTTAATTATCTTTTTGTTGCATTTGGTGATTCATTATATGGTACTTTGGTTTATAGTTATTTCTTTGTTAGTACCTATAATTTTTTGTTTTACAGGTTCAATCAATCCAGTTGGTGATGAGAATGATTAGGATATACCAGAAAAAGTTCAGCAAGAGAAAATAAAGCCTCCAGAATTCAAAAGTAAACCGAGAAGAAGGAAGATTAAGAGATATCCGTCTGAAGGTGAATTTAAGCGTACAGTATGGATCATGTGGACAGCCAGGGCATAACAGGAAAAAATGTAAGAATCCACCAGAATTATATGACAAGTCAAAGAGATACAAGAGTGAAGGTTCAGTATCATAAAAATGATTCCCAAAAATGTTTAAATTGAACTAGTTATATACTTTAGTTATTATATTGCAACTAAAGTATAGAACAAAATAGTGGATTAAAATTTTAGAATTTGGATTGGTTTTTTGACTAAGGTGAATCAAAGTTATTATTTTTATTTATCTTCAAGCTCACTTCCTCATGTTTACAGATAAAAGTTAAATAGAATTACCTGCTTTTCTATTATCCTACAAGTGAGAAAATATCTTCAAACTTTTGGTTGATATTTCCATTAAGTTTTTCTAATAAAGGGCTTAATTTACAAACACTTCCCTTCTCTGTAATGCATTCATACTGTGCATAAAAAATAGAAAAAATAAAAAAGATAAAAACTAATACCGTTTGTAGAGTGCAACCTTCGAAATTCATTATTGAAACCGTGCAAAAATATAAGTCCGTCATTTTCCAAGTATTTATAACGTTAAAAATTAAAATTCTGAGGCATTTTAGCTAGATAAATTCTAGAAATGAATTTTCATAAATACATGCACTTTAAATGTAAACAACTTGTTTACCATTCTATAACAGGAAAAGTGCAATTGTAAACAACTAGTTTACGTTGTATATATACATGGACTTGAACTTTAAATATGAACAACTTATAAGAAGGTAGATATGAAAATGTATACAACTTGAGTACTTTGTAATATATCATATCTAGTAGTTATCCAATATAGAATCCAATAATTAAAGTAAACTATAGTCATCAAGAACCTTAACAAGGTGTCGAAGAGTCAGTTTCATTCTTCCATTGGCCATACTCTAAAATCTCAATTGCTATTTTCCGACGAAAAAATGGGATCTTTTCTTGTGTTACATCAAAAATCGATTGGCCACTCATCATTGATTCAGCAAACTTACTCATAAAAACTCCATAATCAATCCTGCATTCAAAAGAACAATGAAAAGTAAAATAACTTTACTGCTTATGTAAGACAGAATTATAAACAGCCTACTTCAGAATATACATAGAAATGTAAACAACATATTTCAGATTTAAACAAAAGTAAACGTTGTTTACATTTGCACTTAGTAAAAGGAAATTAGAGATAACTAAGAGTATACTTACATATTCTCTTGTTATGGTGCATCCTCCCAAATCATGTCAAATATCTCTAGCGCAAAACTGTAGTTAGCTCTTTTCTCATGAAACTTTAGAAAATGAAACAATGAAGGCAGTACAGTGCAATATTTCTCAACATGTTTGGCCACCAAATCATTATTTTTCTCATAATAGGAATCATATATGTGAATCTTTTTCTTGTTTGTATCCAAGACTCCTAGACACCAATGCTTCTTTCCAATACCCCTGTCCACTAGAAATAGAATAAACATTTTGTCTACATCTAACAAGGATACAACACAACATCTATCAAGCTTACCCAACACTATATTTGTTAAACTACTTTCATTGCTCCACGCATAATGTTCATAATCAATTTTCACTTTATTGTATGACATACTCAATATCATGTCAAAGATATAATCACTCGTGGTGCATTTGAAACTTAGAGAAAACCGTGGATTAATAGCAACCTGCTTTCGAAGAAAATAGAAACACGTGTCTACATGCTATACAAAAGAAACCAATAATAAATTAAATGTTGTAATAAACTACCTAAATTTAAATACATAAAACTGTTTAAATAACTTACCCCATTGAAAAGAAGAATACCGGGTTCATGTAGCTCAAAAAACCAACTTTTCTTATCAATTGGCTCTAATTCAGAAATTTGAAAGGAGGACTGATATGATTCTTTTTAGCATTTGGATATGGATTCTTCCTATAACAAAATACCAACTAGTAATAAGAAAATAGGTAAAATATATGGTAAACTAATCAATAATAATAAAGGAAATAAATATACAAAAAAATGAATCTTTACCTCCAATTTGCTCTCAACCCATCTTTATACCAAACATCAAACTTGTCTTGCGACCCTTTAGATGGCGTTTCATCTACTAAACTCGAAAATGGCAAAGGAATAGATGCCACTGGCCTGCTAGGCTCTGTCAAAGGAGTGTTCAAATTATTCATAAAAGGAAAAATTAGAAAATGACTTGGTTTTACATTTCTTTTCTCTTTCTCTTTTACCAATATATCCAACTCAGCCTCTTGTGAAGTTGGCGATTGTGAAAGTATATTGAAAGTTAGACAATCATCTGAATCTTCTTCTTCATATGTATGCTTCGTGACACACTTCTCGACTTCTCCACCCTACAAACAAAATGAACAAATTAAAGTCAAAGCTCACATTAATTTATATATGACTAAAAAACCTGAAAACACATTAACAATTAGTAAGTTGTTAACTTTTATATAAAGGAGAAAAATAGATGTTTACATCTAAAACATTACAAATAAAAAAAAAAGAAGTGTAATATTGTTATGCTTACCTTTCTATTGATTGTAGATAGTGAATCACTTGCAACAACAAAAGGAACTGTTGGAGAAGGACTCGGATTTGGTGGAGAAGGAGTAACCTCATTAGACCACAACCTCACGCAAATCGCAACCTCCTAAGAAGTACTAAACTTCTCAACAGGATGCTCTTCATCTTTTTCTTTGTCTTTTTGTTGGCTGTCTTCTTTTTCCTTTTCTTTTTTTCTTTCTTTCTCTTGCTATTTTCCTCCTATTTCTTCCTCTTTTTCTTTTTCCTTTTCTTGTTTTCCTCCTCTTTCTTGCTCTTTTTCTTTTTCCTTTTCTTGTCTTCCTCCTTTTTCTTGCTCTTTTCTTTTTCTCCTTCCTCCTTACTCTTATTCATGCTCTTCATCATGAAAAAAATCTGACCAACTTATAAAGTTAGATGATGTAACTTTCTATTAACCTCATCAACACTCTTCTGTAAGTTTCTATTAACCTCATTCACACTCTTCTGTAAGCTCTGTATAAATAACAAACATAAGCAATTTTAATTTATAAACAATATTATTTGTAAACAGTGAAATAATATTTCATTTGTAAACATATTTAATTTGTAAATAATATTATTTGTAAACAGTGAAATAATATTTCATTTGTAAACATATTTAATTTGTAAACAATATGAGTTATATGAAATAGTAAACATATTTCATTTCTAAGCATATTTAATTTATAAACAAGCTGTAAACATATTCAATATTCAACCTGATATGAAAAGAATACCTCTAAAGTAACTTGATCTGAAGACTGGTGACTGGATGGCTTATCTTTATTGAGAGGTTTAAACTTTTTAACGTGCATATTAATATCATTAGAAGGCTTGATCTTCTTGGAATTATCACCATGAGGTAGACTTTGTTCATCAAAATCGTCAATATCACTGAATCTTCTTTAAAAGGACTTAATCTTTAACTACATCCATACAAAAAAATGACATTATTTGAACATAAGTAAACACAATATACAAATGTATATTAAAATTTAAAAATATAAACAGAATCATGAAAAAGTAAACAAATCGTGATAAACTA
>JXTC01000282.1:41765-128649 GCA_002914845.1 Trema orientale
CTCTTAGATGAAAGAGCACTTTTAACCATCCTGTAGTACTATAAAATAAAATCCACACTATCTCATCAATTAGTTAAGAAATTAATCAAATAACAAGCTAAAAAAAACAACTAGAAACAAAAAGTGCTCAAATAGTTTACAGTTTCCCCAAATTGCTTAAAAGTACTGAATAGTAAACAAGTACTATACAATTTCATTAAAAATGCCAAAACGTAAACAAATTGTTTATTATTTCATCAAAAGTGAATCCGTAAATGTGCCAAAATTAAACGTTTTTACTGAAACTATAAACAATCTGTTTACGATTCACTTTTCGTGAAATAATAAATGATTTATTTACATTTTGGTACTTTTGTCATCACCAACACTCATGATCCTCGCATAGCAATTGGGCATGCACTATATCAAAGTTGGAGAAGAGAAAAAAATGGGTAAGAACGTCAAGATGAAGATTCAAAGTATGAAAATGAATTCCTTTTCCAATAAAATAGATCCATCAAAGGCTTCTAAAAATAACTTTCATTTATTTTTATATGTCACACTCAATTAAATAGTTTATATTTTTCCCAAATTGCTTAAAAGTACTGAATAAAAAACAAGTAGTATACGATTTCATTAAAAATGCAAAAATGTAAACAAATTGTTTATTATTTCATCAAAAGTGAATCCGTAAATGTGCCAAAATGTAAACGTTTTTGCTGAAACTGTAAACGATCTGTTTACGATTCACTTTTAGTGAAATAATAAACGATTTTTTTATATTTTGGTACTTTCGTCATCACCAACACTCATGATCCTCGCATAGCAATTGGGCATGCACTATATCAAAGTTGGAGAAGGGAAAAAAATGGGTAAGAATGAATCAAGATGAAGATTCAAAGTATGATAATGAATTACTTTTCTAATAAAATAGATCCATCAAAGGCTTCTAAAAATAATTTTCATTTATTTTTGTATCTCACACTCAATTAAATAGTTTACAGTTTCCACAAATTGCTTAAAAATACTGAATAGTAAACAAGTGGTATACAATTTCATTAAAAATGCCAAAACGTAAACAAATTGTTTATTATTTCATCAAAAGTGAATCCGTAAATGTGCCACGTTTTTACTGAAATTGTAAATGATCTGTTTTTGCCCAGAAAGAAATAATTAAAATCTACGGAAAAGACATTAACTTACATAGCAGTCTTTGCCTTCCAATCTATACCGTGCCTCCCTGAGATCCGCAATACTGCCTCTCACCTGCTCTCCACGATATTCAAGAACCTACAGACAAACACATCTTCTCATTCTAACAGCCAAAAAAAAGGGGGGAAAGAGCTTCTGATTCCATATAGAAAATGCCTAGTGACAGCCCAGCACATAAGTCTAGAATATAACCCAAGGCCACAACTGAGGATTAAGTCATTAACTTATTCTCCTATAAAAAATACAACCAATGGTACCAAATCATTTCACATCCCACCAAACAAAATGATAATTACGGACCTATATTCTATTAAATTCCTTTCCCAATGCAGAAAAACAATAAAGGAAACCAAAATTTCCCAAAATCTGCGAAGTGTGCCCAAGGACAATGAAGACATAATCCTTTAGTCCACGACCATAATTTTATCATGATATGAGAAAAACTGCAATTATCATAGTTTCACATATTTTTTCTTAAGGACATAATTACAAAGAACTAAATTTCATAAGCAAAGCACCATACATTCAGAACTTGAAGAACAACAAGTGTATCAATGGCGTTCTTCAACTGGTTCAATGATGGAGATGATGGCTACGACCCAATGAAGAAGATGATGGCTACCAAATCACGAAGAAAGAGAGAGAGAGAGAGACTGACTGAATGAAATAAAGACGGTGAGGGAGATGAAGCGGGAAGAGAGAGGGAGAGGCTTCTGGAAGACGCAAATAGGGAAAGGAAAGGAGTAGTTGAGTCTAAAGGCCCCAGGCCCAAGGGTAAAATTGGAAACGTAGATGAAAAAATGGGTAACATATTATTCACATTTTAAAAATAGGCAAGTTGAAAATATCCAGCCCAAAAACAGGTACTGGGTCTAATTTCCACCTATTTATTGGGTTAATTTCTCTTCAGCCCATAATAGTAATTCAAGAGCTGAAGTTGTACAAATAACGTAACTCAGGACCTATTATCAAATTTAACTTTTTCATCCAATATCTTAAAATATACAAATATTCATTCCTATGTTTAGTTTGACACAAATGCGCAGAAATAGCTATTCCTATATAATGATTATTCCATCATTTTGAGCTATTCCTATATAATGATTATTCCATCATTTTGATGGAGTACCTATTCCTAAAGTGGATCATTAGAATACCCTTTTCATTCCAATGCTAAATATTTTAAATATTATTTTCCAATATTATCCCTTAAATTATCTTTTAAATATTTAACATATTATTTTTCTAAAACATTCTCAGAACTTTTGAGAACTACTTATAATTTGATAAGCATAAAAAAAATATTTTGAATCAATTTATATTTTTGTATAGATATAGTAATATTTTTTTATTATTAAATGATAAGAACTCCTTCCTACATATAGTAAAGTAAGGATTAAGTTAGAGATATTTTGTCAAATAGTTATTACTTGATTCCATTCTAACTATTAACGAAATACATTAATCTTCACTCAAACATTAATTTCAATGTTTAACCACACGTATGAATTCGAAGTCTATTAGTTTTCCTATTCCAATTCCTATAATTTCCATTCAATCGAATCAAACGCCACCTTAGCTCTGAGTGGAAAAGTATTGTTTTTTAATTATAATGACACTTGGGTAAAGAAATCTTGCATTATTCTTCAATATAATTAAACATTATAATTATGAGACACTTTTTAATTTTTAATTTAATTAGGCTTATTATATATATATATATGGAAAATTCAAAATATTTGTTCTAGTAAATGCTGGAAAAATTTTTATTTCTTGAAAATTTAAATTACAAATAAGAGGAAATTTGATTTTATATAGTAAAATTTAAAACGTCGCAGATGGTCTAATTTTTTTAAAAAATCCTTGATTTATTTAAAAAGATACAAATTTTAAAAATTTATTTAGAAAAATACATTTTTATCACTTGGAGGTACTTGAGTTAACTAGTCAAGTTATCTCTCCAAAACTTGAATTTGTCAAAGGTACTTATGTAACTAATTTGATACTTTTCAAATGAATTAAATCATTTATATTTTTCTATTTTTGGGACTTTGGTCCAGTAGTTCTATAAGAACCTGGGATATATGCTTGATGAGACTTTTATTAGGCTACTTCTATTTTAGATGAAGTAACACCTTTGAGAATAAATATATATATATATAGGGCCATAATACTGGGGACATGGATGTAGTCCCGCTGGCTAGTCCCGTTCATATTTTGACTAACACAGGTCATGTTTTGGCTAACACAGATTGGTTAAAATATGACTTGTGTTGGCCAAAACATGAACGTGACTAGTCCCCTCGAGGGGACTACATCCGTGACCTAATACTGGATTGGTCTATATTTTATATATATATATATACAACGCTGAGGTTAAACTAAATTAACACAAAGTTATATTATATATTCTAAAGCTGTTAACAGAATTTACTTATTTATTTCAAAAAAAGAGGAACAGAATTTACTTATCATATGCATGGTGAGTGGGTCAAGATATTTTTTTCACACTCTACATCTGACACAATACCTGTAAATATCTCCTAAAAAATAAAAGTAAGTATACATTTATTTTTCCTTTATATAGTACATAACTTTGTTGTAAAAAAAACACAATCATAACCCTAAAGCTGAATTAGTTTATAGTTTTAATATCTGTGGCCCCATGACAAGACTGTGTTACAACTACATAGGACAAGAGAGGGAGCTAAGTAACTTTAGAGGGTGATATAATTATTGGCATTGATTTAGAGGTAGTAAACACCAACTGATGAATTTGAGGAACTGATGAATTTAAGGACCCAAATATGCGGCTGAATTATGCCAAAATTCTTGTGCCCTTTATGGCTTTATTCTACCAACTCAGTCCCAAGCCAACATTCACTAGTGCCTATTCTTAATTGATTGCTACTTTGTATTGTTATTATTTTCCTTTCAATACACTAATATTTCGGAAGACCCTAACCACATGAGGTATCAGTTTATTAATAGACTGGATCTTACACATGATTTTCACAAAAAAGTGTCAACTTAATTCCTAGTAATAATAAATTGATATTTCATATAGTATCGGATACTTTTAGCGGTACTCCTTTAAGTAATTTTAAATATATTCAAGGGTTTCTAATATTTTTATCTACAAAAATCGAAAAGAATTACAAAAATACGGAAGTCACGCTTTTTTTCAATTTTCGTACGGTTTTTATTAGAAAAATATCTTTTTAAAAAAGTATTTAAAAAAATACCATTTTTAAAATAGTTACTGATTTCTGGAAACTGGTTACTAGTGATTGGTTACCAGTTATATACCAGTTATAAATACTGTTAGTTACTAGTTACCAGTTTCTGGAAACTGATTACCAAAAACTAGTTACTATTTTAAAAAAATGGTATTTTTCTAAATATTTTTTAAAAAACGATATTTTTTCAATAAAACCCGTACCGCACCTTTGAAAAATGCAAACCACGGTATTTTTTCAATTTTTTTTCAGAAATACCGTATAATATCTAATTTTCCCTATATTCAATATCAATAGATGTGCGAAAACTGCATTTAAGCTTAGAAGTGTAAAATTATATTAATAAATGTGTAAGACCCATGTGTTAAGTTCAGAGGTGCAAAATTATCGATCAGCACCACAAAGTGTCTTTTTTAACATTTTCTTTTTCTCTTAAATATATATTGGATTGGGGGTGGGAAACAAGATAAAATAACAATATTATCTGTATAGTTATTTTCAAATGTCATATACTATGATTGATGTAATAGCTAGTGTAATTGTTGATGTTGACTAATGACTTTATCTATTTATAGTTTAAACTAATTTGAGAGTAAATACTATGACATGATATGAGGGGGAGAGATCTTGAGGCCAAACCCTTCAATTTATCTCCGTGTCTTGTGCGCGCTTTAGACATGTTTTTGACTTATCAATGAAATATTCACACGTTGGGCTGGAATTTATCATAAATCATAATGTGTTGGACCATTGATATATTTTGGATTTATCATTTACTAATTACAAATTAGATCATATAAAGTTTTGAACTTTTGCATGTGTTGGGCTAAAATCTTTCACGAATAATGAGATTTTATCTAACTATCCAAATTTCCAATTATATTTGCCAACATATTTGTCCATTGTCCATCCACACGCCAAGTGCAATACCACTTTCACTGAACAATTCTAATTAAAAATGAAAAAATAGTTATAAATACTAATGAGGTCTCTTTGTTGACTAACTATATTAGTAAATTTGATTCCAAATGCATAATTATAATTATGAGTAATAGATAAATATGTGGTACTATGTATTATATAGTGCATATAATATTACTCTTGAAGAAAATCTTAACTCCTTTTTTTAACTGTCTAAAGATATGTATTTATTTTTGCTGTAGTATTGTCCAATTTATTATTATTATTATTATTATTATTATTATTTAAAATTATTATTATTATTATTATTATGGTGTTAGTACATATGTTGAAACTTGAAAGTTAAGAATAGATTAACACAAAAAATTGAATTAGCACCCTTGAAAAAACTTTAGGGTTAATGGCACAAATGGTCCCTAAATTATTAAACTTGTGGCAATTTGGTCTACGAAGTTTCAATTATGATAAGCCCTTAAATTTTTCGATTTGTAGTAATTTGGTTCTTGAACTGTCTAAGTCGCAACTTGCCGTTAAATTTTTTACCAAAAACACATGCGAGGAGCACGTGATATTATCTGAAAGTGTGTTTAAAAGATAATTTAGGAATTTTAAGCATAAAAATGAATAATTATAGAAAACTTTTCACTAAATTTGTAACTCTAAATACCTAAAAAATGCAAATAATACGTCTTTCTTTCTCTCTAAATCATCTAAATTTTTTCAGTTTATTTTCTTCTAAATGTACTTTCAGATGCTATAACGTGCTACTCACGTGTATTTTTGTCAGAAGTTTAACAACAGAATGTAATTTAGACAACTCAGAGATCAAATTGCTTCAAATCAGAAAGTTCAATGGCTTAATTATCACAATTGAAACTTTGAATACTAAATTGCTATAGGTTAGATAGTTCAGGGACTATTTGTGCCATAAACCCAGAAATTTAATATAAACTTAGAGTATGACCGAAAATTGAGGAAGATGTAAACATGATACATAAGATATCATAAAATATACCATACTTGAAATGTAATTATAATTAACCAGCAACAAACTGACACATCATATAGTATTGAGTACCATATGGTGCCCTACAACATTACTCTAGAAACAAAATATAAAGGTAAGAATCTTTCTAATAAACTCGCACTCCTTACATAGCCATCAAGTAGTAGAAAACTTGTACCTCGTGTATTAGTGATGACTAAAAAAATGGCTAATGAGTCGTCACTTGAGCACTTTTGTAACTTTTTTTTTTATATAAATGGGCTCCTCAGGGGAATATCATTAATCAAAGTAAAAGACTTTAAATAACAATGTAAGTATAAGAATTATAATTTCAAATTCCTCAAAGAAATGAGACGAAAAATAGATCACAAGCACAACTAAGAACAAATGTATGGATTATCCTAATTCTTCAAGAGAAAGAGATAACAAGGACCACCAGCAAGCTACTGCCTTCAACATTTGCTCATGGCTATATTCTTAGCAGGGTAGACTCTACGAGACCAGCACCAATTGAGATCCATGCTCGTAGAAAAGAAAACAAAATAAAAACTGGCCATTAAACAGATCTAGATCTAAGAAAAAATCTCAGATTTAAGATTTGGACCAGACTAAAATCCACACAAAAGGTGGTACTACAAACCAGATCTAGATCTGAACTTATTAAAACTGAAAAAAGAAAAAGAATAAAGAAGCATGAAGGAGGATGAAGAAGAAAGTAAGGAGAGGAGGCTGGAGAAGGAGAAAGAAAGACCTCCTCTCTGGCTTCCAAGCGAGGCAGCACTGGTTTTTTTGTTATTTTTTTTTTTTTTTTTTTTGAAAGAGATATAAGTAGAGAGAGATGCTAGGGTTGAGCAGTTTGGCATTGTTTTCTAGCTTATTGGACTAAATTCCACAATGTAAATGATTAAACGAATATAAAAGGCTTGGCAACTAGGATTGCGGGTGTACATGGATTGGGTTGATTTTAGGATTTTTTAAACTATTCCCATAAGCATTGGTTTGTTAAAATCATAACGCAAAATAGTTAGAGAAACCTAGTAACCCAAGTTTCATTAGATTGTATTAGATTATGTTGTCGGGTTGAGAGTTTGTATTTTTTTTTTAAAAAAAATATTTTTCTTATTTATTTTAGTTTTCAATTGTTAAAGAGGCTTTTGAATCCTAATTTTGCTACTAAGCATTTGTCATTTTTGTTTTATTCAATTTAATCCATGTTAAAAACTTATATTCATATAATTTATAACAACTATGTATTAATATAAGTACATAAGTGAGATTTCTGTTTTACTTTATTAATAAGCTAAACGTATATGCATATATATATATATAGGGGCAAAGTCAAAAATTTTAATTACGGGGCAAAAAAAAAAAAATTTACTGCACCAAAGAAAGTATACGCAAAATTAAATTAGCAAATTATCATGTTTTCATATAGACGAATATACATACTTTGACCTATACACGCACACTTAATCATAATTCCACCGGCTCAAAAGCAATAACAATAAAAAAAATAAAAAAAAAATCAATGAAAATAAAAGATGATAGAAATTAGCAACTATTTAATTAAGAAATATATAGTTAGAAATTTGGAAACTTTCATATAACTATTGAAAATAAAGTTAAAGAGAATAATATAATAAAATTATAATTGGAAGTTGAAAATTTCAAAAAAAGTTCCAAATGATAAAAAACTGTACAAAATGTCGGGAAGGGAAAAATTTTAAAAATCCAAATGATAAAAACCATACAAAATTCTAGAAAAAGAAAAATTGCTGAAGTGAGAGTATGAAACTAAAGGTTTCCTATGAAAAACAATGACATTTCCAGCCAAAAAAAAAAAGACAGCGACATTTGACTTTTTTGTAATATGTATTTAATATAAATAATTTAATTTCTAATCAAAAGCAAAGAAAATGGGCTTTTCTTAACTTTTAGTGAAATGACATATTAATGGGCTTAACTTGACTCTAAGAGAAAATGATAGCTAAATGTAGCTCACTTAATAAATTAAGAGAATGCTTTAAATATGAGAAGGGCAAAAGTAGAATTTTATAAACATAATAGGTGCAAAAAGTAATGTAGAAAGCATATTACATATTATTTAAAAATAAAATAAAAAGAGTGAGGGAGCGCGACTGCCCCACATGGATCTCAACTGCCTCCGCCAATATATATAGAGAAATTTACGTTTAGTATCTATTTTTAAAACTTATTTTCATAAATATTTGTTTTAATTTTTCTTTCAAAAAAACTCATTTTTTTGATTTACATTTCATATACAAAATATGAGCAGTCCACATTTATAATGTAAATTTTATCCATGAGGTACATATTTCATGTGCAAAATATAGACGGTATTACCACGGTTTATATTTTTCATTATAAATTTGACCTATGATATATATTTTAAAATGTGTGCCAAATTTTAGTGTAATTTTTATTAATGAAATGTAGATCACGGTGTATATTTAATGCATACTCTAGTCTATACTTCATGTGTGAAACAGTAGTGGTCGACATTTCTTAAAAAATGGGTATAAAAACAGGTATTAATGAAATAAAAGTAAAAAAAAAAAGTATTTATGGAAATATAGTTTTAAAAACGGGTATTTATGAACTTTTCTATATATATACTCTTTTAATATGCAGGTAATTTGGGTTGGATTGTGCATTGAGAACTCTTCAAATCATAGCCCAAACCATAGCCTGGATTTGAAATTATTAGAACCCACAAACCATATGTTTTTTATTGGGTTTCTAAGACTTTTATGTACGAAACAAAAAGCAAAAAAAAAACAATTTTTTAAAATGTTTTTAGAAAAATATAAAATTTAAAATAGTAACTAGTAATCGATAACTAATTTTCGGTAACTAGTTTTCGATAACCAATAACCAAAGGTAATTAAACTTTACAAGAAAAAAAAAAAGAGAGAGAAGAAAAATATTTTAACTAGTAATAGAAATATGAAAAAATAATAAACAGTGCAAAAGAGAGACAAAAAAGAGGGAAAAAAAAAAAAGAAAATGTGTTATAAATGGTAACCGGTAATCAATTTCAAATACTAATAACTAGTAACTATTTTAAAAAATAATTTTTTTTAAATAATTTTAAAAAATAATATTTTTCTAAAAAATGTAGTATTAAAATTAGAAAAAAACTGACACACCGTATTTTTTGAAATCTTTTCGAAAAAGGCCGTGTATAACCTAATTTCCTATTTTCTATTCGGTTTATCATTTTCGTGTTGAGTTGGACGGGTTGGTGTATACCCTAACTAGGACAAGGGGCTACAACCTTTATTTGAGACCTCGTGACTAATCTGGTTCAAAGCGAGATTTCATGGAAGGCGACTCATTACAAATTGGCTTCAGTATCTTCATTATTGAAGGTACATGTTCAGATTGAAAGCCTTGTTTTTTTGTCGTTTGAATGAAGGATCTTGATTATAATAAATGAGAAAACATTAAACCGACAAGCAAACAAGAAACAAGGCTAAACAAAGGTAATAGTTCTTGTCAATTTGTTTCAATTAAAAATAAATAAAAGTGTAGATTGTAAATGGCTTCTGTCCATAAGCTTTGGAATTCTATATAGCAAGCTACTAGAAAGTATGCATAAATAATGCATGCCTCGAATATATAGAGTATGGTTTGGTCGATTAGACAGCTCCATTTAATGAGTTCATATGAGTCCATGGAACGAAAATTTAAAGCTCTTTTTCTCTTAAAATCGGACTGCCTTAAAAAAAAAATTAATAGACAACAATATTATTTTGACAATGACAGCTATAATCACACTGTTATAATTCAGCAAAAAAGAAAATTAGATACGGTATTTAAAATAAGAGAGAATGAATATCTTTAGTGGTAGAAACTAGAAAGACTAGAAAAAGCTTTGGTTAAATTTGAGTAAAAGAAAATTTATGTCAATTTGAAAGTGACATTCATCAATTTTTTTTTTTTTTATTTTTATAATCGTTGGTTAGGTGTTAGATTAGTAGTAACCAGGGGTGTGACATTCATCAATTAAACCAACCACAAGTCCTTTTAGACTTTATTAACCAATTAGCCAATTGATGTAGCTCACAAAATTCACATTTCTCCCCCATAATGAGTTTTACAGAAATTCGTATTGCAATTGTAACATACTTTGCTTGCTTGTGCTTCAACTCTGTTAATGTGTTTCTATCAGCTTCTAATTCATGCGAAGATGCGGAAGAGATTAGTGAAGAATTCTCGCAATTCGACTTTGAAAGGATTAGAGATGCAACAAATGACTTTTCTGATGCAAATAAGCTTGGACAAGGTGGTTTTGGAGCAGTTTACAAGGTACTTAAAGAAAGATTACCATATGAGAATCGGTATCAGTTTGATCTTTGTATCCTAAAGTAAGAACAACAATATTCTTTTATACTTTTCCTTCCACTCTCACGATCACATTTTCCATTGTGATTTGAGAAAATGGCATTTCTCTTATACCTTTCTCGTCTATATATCTACAAATCAGAGACTACAGAGAGAAATTGACCACGAACCTACAATCAAGTTGTCTAGTAGAGCAGAGTCAACTCACGTGTAATTGACTCATTCATCACATTCGGCTCCGACCGGCTCCGGCGGAGCCCATAGCCCTGGCCAACTCTCTGAGAATAAACTTCTGAATCTTCCCGGTCGAAGTCTTGGGCAGCTCGTCCTTGAACACCACCGTCTTGGGCACCATGTAATGCGGCAGCTTACTCCTACAATACTCTATGACCTCCTTCTCCGTCGGCTTCTTCCCCAGCCCTTCCTTCAAGCTCACGAACGCGCAAGGCGTCTCCCCCCAGAACTCGTCCGGACGCGCCACCACCGCCGCCTCGTTGACCGCCGGGAACCCGTACAGCACCGACTCCACCTCGACGCTGCTCAGATTCTCCCCGCCGCTTATGATGACGTCCTTCGACCTGTCCTTTATCTCCAGGTACCCATCTGGGTGCATCACCCCGACGTCCCCCGTGTAGAACCATCCGTCCCCGCTCATCGACTTCGCCGTGCCCTCCGGGTCCTTCAGGTACCCGAGCATGACCGACCCGCCCCTCAGGACCACCTCCCCCAGGGTCGACCCGTCTCGCTTCACGCCGGCTCCCGTGGCCGGGTCAACGACGTCGAGCCTGGTCAGAGCCACCGTCCCCACCCCCTGCCTCGCCTTCTGCCTCGCCCTCTCCGTCGCCGGGAGCCGGTTCCACTCCCGCTTCCACGCGCACGACACGACCAGCCCCGCCGTCTCGGTCAGCCCGTAGCCGTGGCTCACCACGAAGCCCAGGGACTCCGTCCGGAACAGCACCGCCGCGGGCGGCGGAGCCCCGGCCGTCATGACCTGGACCGGCCTCTTGAGCGGTTCGGATCCGGGCGCGTTGCAGAGCATGTTGAGCACAACCGGAGCCCCGCACATGTGGGTCACCCCGTGCCGCCTGATCAGGTCGAAGATCGCCGGCGCATCGAATCTACGCAGGCAGATATTGGTGCCGCCGACGGCCGCCATGCCCCACGGGTAGCTCCACCCGTTGGCGTGGAACATGGGCAGAGTCCATAGATAGACGGGCTGTTTGGGGACTCCCCAGTCGATGAGCGAATCAACGGTGATGATGAAGATTCCCCTGTGGCAATGAACCACTCCTTTGGGCGACGACGTCGTTCCGGAGGTGTAGTTGAGAATCATCGGGTCCCACTCGCTTTCGGGTCGGACCCACTCGAAATCCGGGTCCCCTTTCTCGATCAGATCCTTGTAACTACAACAAAACTCGGCTCCCAGCGAGCCGGCGGCGGCGGCCGCATCGTCCGCCATGAGGACGAGGCGAGGAACGGGGGCTCCCCTGGGGAACAGGGCGATGGCTTCGAGGATGAGATCGCGGGAGAGGTAATCGACGAAGACGAGCTTTGACTCGCTGTGGCGGAGGAGCACGGAGATGGTGCGGGCGTCGAGACGGAGGTTGACGGCGTTAAGGACGGCACCGGACATGGGGACGGCGAAGTGAAGCTCGTACATCTGGGGGACGTTGGGGGCTAGGACGGAGACCACGTGGCCCCTACTGATGCCGAGTGACGTAATCGAGGAGGCCAGACGGAGGCATCGACGGTGGGTCTCTGACCAGGTGTAGGAAACGGCGTCGTAGATGATCGAAGTGCAGTCACCGTAGACGGTCGCCGCTCTTTCCAGAAAGCCTAACGGCGTTAGAGGGGACGAGTTCGCCGGCCTCGGCTTTAGCTCTTCCATTTATTTATTTAATTAATTAATTATTTGGTATTGAGGGGACTAAGGAGAGTTGGATGAGAGTGATGAGTATACATTTGTAGCATGGAGGATTGGGGGGTGTTGGAGATAAGATTCTGTCATTTTTTGATGTAAAAGCTTTGACCAAATTCTTAGGAACTGTAATAAATATGAGTTAACTGTAAAGATTTAAAGAATGGGTTACCAGATTAATTATCAATTATTGTATAAAGATATATAAATAATAAGGAATGGAAGAGAACGTCTCCTAATGCAATACCACTACAGTATCAACGTCCCAGGATTTTTCGTGAATTAAGAAGAGAGAAAAATATGAATGTTCCGATTAGTATGAAGCTAAGACATGACGTGGCGCGTGTGCTTATCCAAAAATTTCTGATCTTCAAACAATTAAAAATCCTTTCTTCATTTTCTCAAAAAAAAAAAAAAAAAAATCCTTTCTTTCACAGTCCGAGACTCGAAAGTTGAGAGTAATACTAAGGAGTAGGATGCATCATACATGATCTTGATCTACTCTTTATTGTATATTTTTATTCGTATATTAAGGAGAAGAAGGATTCTTTAGGAGCACGATGTGTACAGTGTACTCAAAGAAAAATAAAAAAGAAGAGGATTTAATGTCAAAAGAAATAAATATGTATTATTTATATTTTTTTAAGGTTATTATATCTATAAATTTAGAGAAAAATGTAATTGTTTATTTTCATACATAAAATTTCTAAATTATATTTTGAATACATTTTTATATATTACTACACGTGCTCTTTAGGTATGTTTTTTTGTCAAAAATTTGTAATTAGACAATAAGAAGACTAAATTTATTACGAATCAAAAAATTCAGTAATTTAATTACTATAATTGAAAGTTTGAAGACTAGATTATCAAAAATTAGATAATTTAAGGATCATTTATGCCATTTCAGCATATGAGCATCTTAGGCTCATATGGTATATTTTTTCAAATTATAAGATTGACCAAAAAAATATATATGGTATATTTTTCTTCTTGTTTTGAAAAACGGAGAAAACACTATAGGGTTTTATGAGAAAAAAATAGTTAAATCGTAGTATTTAGTGGTGTGCGGATGATTTTGGGACTATCCCTGTTTGCCGTAGACTTAAATGTCATCGTGTCGTGTGTCCTCATAAGTATCCCAAAACTTTCCTTTTATAGCTGTGGCTTGGGCTTCCACAAGTTTCGCCACGGAAATGGACCTAAATAGCAGTAATTGGGACCGAATGATTTCTTTTTATTGACTATTTTCGGAAGGTTTTTTCTTTTTTTTCTTTCTTTCAATAAAACCCACCATTTTTCTCCTTCTTCCTTTCTGTAAAGCTTAACCCCTCATTTCTTGTTTTCTAATGGTAACCTCCTATATTTCTTTTTATAATATTTTTTTTTCATTCCCTTGTAGAATTCTCAACTCCCCCTTCATTTCTCGATTATCATAAGTATTCTCTTTTTATTTTTGAATGAAAATGATTCCACCAGCGAAATATTCTTTATTTATTTTTTCATTTTGAGAAATTACAAAATAACGAAAGAATGTAACTTATTTTTTTAAAATCAAAATTTCAGAACAAGATTTGTGATAACCTGCTAGGTGATCTAATAACTTGGAAGAGTCATTCACTGTGAACCTGAGATCCGCTAAAAGTAACCTACTCAGTGAACATCGTTAACTTAATGTTTGACTGCTAAAACTATACATATCTGAGTAATCCAAATGGAATATTATTAATAACTCGCTAGTATCACCCAATGGACTCTAGAAACAATTAGGATTTAACCCAGTGGTAAAATCCATATAATAAAGTGACCTACTAAGATACTTTATCTCATTAACAAGTATAGTTTTTTAAGTTGTAAAAGAAAGGCAAAAATTAATGATATGGCAATAGGAAACTACATTATTTTCTCAAAAATTGGTTAAATGTGGCTTGACAAGTAATGTCGAGTGTGATTGAGCATTTTCAATCATTATTGAGACTAGCTCAACAATAGTATCGAGTAAAATCTAAGTTTCTTCCTCACAAACATACTACAATTTTCGGTTACGAATCTAATTTTTTCAAGCTTTAAATATATTATAGAGTAAAGATTAAATGCTTTTAAAACTATAATTTAGTCCTTAAAATATGATAATAAACTTTTATGTATGGGTTTTCACTCATTTGGTTTTGGAAAAAAAAAAAAAAGTACTTGTAAATGATTGAATAAATGAGAGGATGACACTAAAGAACAAAAACATGAGGTTGATGGCGGCGAATGAGAAGATGACAAAGCTTCACCAATGTCTGTTGAGAAACTCATGTGAAGAAAGAGAAGGAAAAGAGGCTAGTTAGTATTCTTAAGATATTATAGTTCGTACAACAAAATTATACTTAGGCTATGTTTAGTAGGGAGGAAAAAAAAATAGGAGGGAAGGAAAAATTAGGAAAGAAAGAAAATATGTATGATGGAAAGGAAAATATCTTTCTTTTATTGTTGTTTAATATATAAGGGGAAAAAAAACTAGTTTGTTTTAAAATGACTTTTTTATCCTCAATATAATGATTTTAAAAATTAGTATATAAGGATAATTTGGTAAGCTTATCTTTTTCATTAGCCAAAGTTTTTTTCCTTTCTCTTTTCTCTCAAATTTGAAGGAAAAAAATTTTGCGGACTCCACCTCACTTTTTTCCCTCTACTTTTCTCTTCCTCTCCCTTTTCCTTCCTATCAAATAATCTATTTCTCCTCTTTTTTTCCCTTCTACCTTTTCTTTCCTCTCCATTTCCCTCCTACCAAACATATGCTAGAATTGCCTAACACTTAGGACAAAAATATATATGCATGCAAACTATGAAAAACACATGATCACATCATGAACGCAGCGGAATAATTAGCGGATTTAGGTTTTAAAATTTTTATATGAAAACAGTTTTCATAACCATATTACATGCATATATCATATACAAGATCATGTATAACATAAATCAAATCTAGATGCACAAACCCTAGAGATGGGATTAGGGTTTACCTCTTATAGCGTGCTCCTCCTTGATCTCCTTGTTGATGGTGATCAAGTCTCCAACCCTAGATCTTCTTGTCTATGCTCTTGCTCTAAGTTGATTAAGTGAGCGGGCACCAAGTTGAATCCTTCGTTGGAGAACGATCAAGAATACTTTCTTGATCCTATGGAACACCGAGACGTGAGATGAGACCGTGAGATAGCAGGAAACTTTTTCTCTCTCACTTAGCCTAAGGGTGGCCGAATTCTCTCTCTCTCTTCCCCTCTAATTTTCGTGTAGTACCTTAGTGTACTATTGCAGTTTTTTTTTCTTTTTTCATGTATCATATATATATGAGGCCAAAAACTGCTAACCTTAGTCCAACTAGAATTGGGCTTGTTCTCCAATTTGGGTTTTGGGTGTATTTTTATAAATATGTCCAACCCATGAAACTTATTTATAAAAATACCAACTTCTTTGTAGAATCATTATTTTATACAGTTTCATGAAACTAATTTCATAAATACCACAAACCAATTAATGAGCTTTATTGAGTTAGACAATGGACCTAATGGATCCAAATAATCTAAGCTCCAATAATATGATAAATACATAATAACTCTTATTATGGTATTTATATAAATATTATTAGTAAAGGGGACACTCCACTAAAGGTCCAATACTGCACTCTTAGATTAAATGTCATGCCTTTTATAGAGATTTAATCAACTTGCCTTGATTAATCGATCCATCTAGCATATTCTATACCACACACAGAATCCCTATACAATGTCGTAGTTGGATAGGTAAAATTACCGTAATACCCCTCCAACACTTATTTACCTTTAAATTACCATCTTTCTATCAAGGAATAATGTTATCGATAATTTTCTTCTGAATGGCCATTCAGACAAAATTATCAACCAATTTACAAAGTGAATACTAAGATCTTAGATTTAATTATTCCATGAATCTTGAAAGAACCTAAAGTGGCATTATGCATAGTGTCCTTAACTATTTGGTGTTCCCGTCAATTCATAAGCTATAACCTCCAATATGCCAGAGTTCACCTCTAATTTCATAGAGATTAGTCTTTTAACAAATCAAAAGGCTACAAACCATGAAAGCAAGTCCAATCAAATATCAAGGATTAAGATCTATATGCTAAGAGCTAGTTTATGGTAATATAAGAATTGAGTTACAGCACTCCAATTCTTTATATTGCCCGGTCCAGTTCAATACACATAACTTGTTTATGTTGTATTAGTATTTCTATCAGAAGTCACATACTTCAATGATTTGAGACACATCATTCCCGTTGAGATAGACAAACATTACAACCTATAGTAAATAAAGTATTCTATCTTTATTTACAGATTGTGAACTAATTCATTTAGACTTAGATAAAGAAACAAGTCTCCCCATAATTAACACTTAATCATGTTTGTTTCTTTATACACAAGTAAAGTCATGGAATCTTTTTCAGATAAATAAACTGTTCAACTAAGATAGTTTAATCTAGCAAATATCATAATTGCATATAAGAGAAATTTATTTATACTCAAAAGGTATAATTAGAAATCTGCTTTTTAGGGTAAATATCCCAACAACATAGCCTTAAAAGATGCTAGATACTAAAAATTCTCCTTCAAAAAATGTTAGTTAATAAAGTAACTATCACTTTTGCAAAGTGCTCCTAACATTAATTACATTACATCAATATAATTAAGAAAATTGTAACAGCTTATTTAACCCTAATAAGATACTTATAGTAATCTATATTTTACAATTCATAAATAACATAACTTATTAGGATATTGTAGTCATTAAATAACTAAAACTAATTTAATAGGATTAAGAATAGTAACCTCTAAATCTAATACCTCAACTTAATCATTGCCACAATTCTCATATTTTATTGTTCCACAAAATATGAATTAAATAAAATTCATTAAGTAATATTAATAAAAAAAAAAACTTGAAATAGGATCTTATTGTAGTTTAAACTCTATTTTTTTACCTAAGTAAAATTATATATTTACATTTAAAATCTCTGCAAATTTATATTTTATGTGTGTAAATTAGGTGATTTATGATTACTGTTTTAAGTTATTTTCAATAGAATTTAAGTATTTGTCATTAGAAATAAAATATCCTTAAATTCGGATTCTATATTTAGTGGGAAATTTTTTTTTTTATCAACTTATACACGGATGGTATATATATTTGCAGAGATTTAAAATATTTAAGTATAATTGTGTACAAGCTAAAAGTTAGGGTTAAATTTGCTGAAATACCATAGTTCTTTTTTTTTTTTTTTTTCCTTCCATTGAACCTTTTGAAACAGAGTCATAAAAAAGTCATTTTTTGCCCAAATTACTCTTAGTTAAGTCAAAATCCCCTACTAAGAAGCACTTATAGGTTCAATTATATGATTATAGGGTTAATGACACCATTGTCCCTAATGTTTCATTGGTTTAGCATATTGGTTCACAACTTTTTTTTAGTAGCAAAACCTTTTATTTTGCTTGCATCTGTTAGTCCTCTTATATTTGACGTCTAAAAAACTTAAAGTCATCATGTGAGTCTCATATGACTATAATAGTAGGGGTATTTGATAGAGAAAAAATATTTCCTATAGCACCAATATTTCCCAATTCCCACCAATGATTTTCCAAGGAATAAAAAAAGAAGAAATGAATGGCTTATTTCAAAGAGTCTCCCAGGAGAGAGAAATTTAGAGTTTCTCATTTTTTCTAACTTAAAGGATTCACTCCTTTCCCCAAAAAACTTCCCTAGATTGGCAATAATTCATATATAAATTTCTTCGATTTCTTATTTTATTTATAAGTTTTGGTAATATCTATTGAAATCATACAAATTACTGGAGTTCCTTATTTTATTTTTGATTTTACAAAACATTCATACAATAGGAATATTCTTAGATTTTGATAGGATTTTCGCTCTCATCCAATGCAAAAATGTTCATCTTTTGTGAGAGAAATTCTCCTCAAACTTATGCAGGTACGTATTATGTAAGCAAAAATTTCTTATTCTATTTCCTTGCTCTTTTCACTGGTGGTCCTGGTCTACGAGTATTCTTTGTCTTTAAGTTATTTAAAGAATTATTTTATCTTTCAATGTATATTCACGGACTATGAGTATTCTTTGGCATTTTGTAATATGATTTATTGTACTCTTTAATTTGTATTGCTTTATTAATTTGTAGGACCAAATAATCCTGAAAATCAACCTGAAAATCAAACAGAGGTCTAAACCCAACGTAAGACTTTAAAAGTATACCATTATATCCCTTATGAGCCCTAAATTGAAATCCAATATCCATTTGAAAGGTATAATTTGGAATACAATGATTTCAATATTGGAGATTTTGAAATGCACTATAGTCCCTAATCATATGTACCTCATAAGGATACAAATACAACCCAAGATGAAGGCCGAATTGAACTCTTTAAAAAAAAAAAAACCAATTGTTTTGTGTAGAGGAAAGAAGTCAAGACAAAGACATATCCAAGGCAAAAAGAGCATCTAATGAGGCAGGCAATAACAGTAAACAAGCAGTATAATATTATCTATAGTTTAGGAGCTGGGTATTTTGGAGTTTGATTAATAGATTGACAACTTATTATTATAGTGTTAATTACATGATAGTTAATGTTATTTTAGGCTCTATTTGAGATTAAAAAAAAAAGTCCATTTTGGTCATTTTGGAGATAGACAAAGTTTTAGCACAAGTCCTTTTGATACTAAACATTGTCCAAAACTTATGATATGAGTGAAATGTTGTCCTTTTAATTATGTTGCCACTTTATTTTAGTTTTCTTGTACTGTTATTATAGAATAATATTGTTTTAAACCAACAGTCATTATACAAAAAGCCATTGAGCTTAATTTTCTCTTCTTTAGAAGAAGTCATTCATTTATCTCTTCTTACCCCCTCCCCCCTCCCCCAAAAAACGAATAGCACCAGTGGGAACTAGGAAATATTGGCTACTAGGGAATTTTTTTTCCAGCAGATGCCTTTATTTTTGTAGTCGTGTGAGACTCATATGATAACTTAACAGTTTTTAGATGTAAAATACAAAAGAACTAATAGATGCAAGAAAAATAAAAAGTTTAAGACGTTTTTGCCACACAAAAAAAAAGAGTTAGGGGACCAATATGCAAAACCAAGGAAACGTTAAGGACCAAAGGTGCCATTAACCCATAATTTTATATTTTAATATATCTTGTTTTGATATTGAATATATTTGATATACTATATATTAAAATTGATATACCACATCATTTTGCTATTGAAAATTATATATTCGAGGATCTTATAAAAAAATGTCCATATTTCAAATGCTATAACAAAATGACTAGTGGATCATTGTATATATTAAGTATAAAATATAATATACCTAGTATATGAAAAACTAATATACACAATGTATAAACTAAACGTGGTATATAAGTAATTATACCAAATGTAAAAATAAATATATTCGGCCATATAGCTATAAAAAGGGAAAAACATATATTTATTAAAACGAATGTACAAAAAAAAAATATACATACTCGAATTTCCGTGTATTCGATGGGACATTTACTAAAAAGGGCTCAAATTTTGGCTATTGCGCTCAAAGCCCCACAAATAAGTGATTGGGTCTAATAGGTGACATTAGTTTTTTTTAAAAAGGGCTGACTAGCTAGTTGACTATTTTTTAGCCCAAAACTTAGTATATGACCAAACTCAAAAGTTTATAGCTAAATTTTTAACTCACTTAATGAAAAAAATAGAAATACAACATATTACATAACTGAAGCTTTAAAAAAATAGATATTTAGCTATAACTTTTAAAACATGAACATCTACGTAAACTAATTTAAAAAATTAGTTATCCATCTATTTTTCTCTTAAAAGAAAAGGCTTCTTACATGAGTAAAAAAATCCATGCCCAAACTCCCAACAATTGAAAAATCAGGATGGGCTACTTTTTTTTTTTTTTGAAGAAATTTGATTTTTTATGGTAATTTTTCAAAAAATTAAAAATATGGATCCCAGATTTTGAAATTATTTGAAAAATACTGGATTTTAATTAAAAAAATACTACTTTCAAAAGTATTCAGAAAAATACACTTTTTATTAATTGATGAGATACTTGGGATAACCGGTCAGGTAACTTGACCAGTTTCCTCAAATAACTAAATTGATTACTCCAAGTAACTCAACTGGTTATCTTGAGTGCTATTGAAAAATATCAATTTTGAAAGAAGAGGTGATAGTTTTCTAAATATTTATTAAAAGCGTTAATTTTCTAAAAATAATTTAAAGTAATATTTTTCTATATCAATCTGGGAATTTTCGAAAAATTCAGTCTATCTAGGATTTTTTAATTTTTGGTACTTTGGGCCTAGAATTTTGTAAGAAGCCCGTTTTTTTTTTTTATTTTAAATCCTAGACGTATTTAGGGAAATGTCATAAACTAGAATTTTATTTAGAAATACCATTTTTCAAGAATATTTAAAATAATAACACCTTTTCTTCAAAATCAGTATTTTCCGAGGCACTCGAGGTAAGTAGTCTAGTTACCTCAAGTAACTTGACTGTTTACTTCTTCAATCTCATTAATTGGTAAGAAGTGGTAAATTTTTTAATATGTTATAAATTAGTATTTTTCTAAATAAATCCAAAATTTTTCAAAAAAATTTAAAATCCGAGATTTTTCTAAAAAGCCCTAAAATCAAATTTCCTCGTGAGAGGCTTATAATACTAGTTTTCATAACCATATTTTTATAAATAACCGTTTTTTATTTTTATTTCACTAATATTAATTTTTATATCCTCTTTTGGAGAAATGTAGACTGCCAATGTTTAACACGTGAAATATATACAAAGGTATACATTAGTATAGATTTCATTACATTAAATATATATATCGTAGTATACATTTTATGAATAAAAATTACACTAAAAATTGGCACACATTTTAAAATGTATACCATAGGTCAAATTTATAATGAAAAATATAAATCATAGTAAGTATTTACATTTTAAATGTATACTATTCATATTTTACACATGAAATGTATACTTTTATTGGTAAAAATTTATATTGTGAATGTATACTACTCATATTTTGCACATGAAATGTATACTTTAAAAACGATACTTTTGAAAAATAAAAAATAAAAACGGGTATTTATGAAATAAAAGAATTTTGGATCATTATTAAACATTATTAAACAATAGCCGAATTTTGAAATTTATTTGAAAAATGGTCATTTTTCATATTTGACAGATCAAAATATATTGATTTATTTTGTATAAAATTGATTTATTTTTTTAAAAAATTGATTTATTTTTATATAAAATTGATTTTGTTTTTTCAAAAAAATTGATTTATTTTGTATAAAATAGATCAACTAAAATGGGTCATTTAATAATAGGTGTAAAAACCGCCACTTCTAAATTAGTCTGGAAAAAAGAACATTGGGGATTCGACATAAATACGGAAAAACATGAAATGCCTTTAAAAAGTAAGGTGTGGGTGAAACTCTTTGAAAAATATGGCTTTTAGTGCAAAAGTTTGTACAAATACAAACTCTGATGTCAGCGAACTCAAAAAGAAAAAGAAGAAAGCGTAGAGCGCTGTAGGCCTGTAGCAAAAGAAAAGACACTGACATCAGCGTCTATCAAAGTATATTCTTATTTTTTTAATTTTATAATTGCTACAATTTTAAGCTATTATTTCTCCTTATTTTATTTTTGGAGGCAGTTATAGTAGGGGCGCCCCTATGTAAGGCCGCTGTTTATACACCATTTGATGGGAATCTATGGGGAATCTGTTTATACACAGATTCCCATCAAACGGTGTATAAACAGGGCCTTACGTAGAGACGCCCCTACTGTAGACGCGCCCTTTATTTTTTTAGCACCTAATTCAATTTCTTTTTTTGTGTGTAATTCTTTAGAGTTTAGCATTTATAAAAACTTATCTGCACAACCACAAAATTTTTTAGTAACCTTTTGAGAAAATTAAATCCTAAGTATTTTTTTTTTCATAATTAAAAATGCCCAATTCTTTTTTTTATTTTTATGGGATACCATACGTATCCTCCTATGGTATCTTGGTAGGATACCCGTAGTAACATTTTTTTTTTCTTTTAACTAAAAAAAATGCTCAATTCCCATTATGATTTCACCGAATATCTTAAGTAAACATGCCTAGTGTAACTTTTTCTTTTATCTTTGATACCATAATTAACTAAATAAGATACATATGATACCCTATTATTTTTTTTTAGAAAAAAAAAAAAAAGAAACGCTCGATTCTCGTTGCAATTTTTCAAGGTATCATAAGTAACAAAACTATGCTTACTTCTTTTCCCCAACATCAAAGGCAACTTTTTCTTCTCTTTAGTCCACTTTCTCAATTTCGTCATATACCATAGGTATCCTGTTAATATACTATAGATATCCTATTAAGATACCACAAGTATCCTATTACGATACTATAAATAATCTCTACTAAAAAAATAAATAAATAAATAACAGAAACGAATTTTTAAAATCTTCTTGAAATGTAACGAATTGATATAAGTAACCTAGTAGATACCTATGATAGGATCTTTTTCTTTGATATAAGTAACCTAGTAGATACCTATGATAGCATCTTTTTCTTTCTAATTTTCCCCAATACTATATATAACCTAGTAGAAACTTATAGTAAAATATTTTTATTTATTTTTTCAATAAATGAAGACCAAACCCCATTCAGAAGTTTTGACAGCTTGATATCATAGGTAACATATAATGATACCATAACTAATTCTATATCATAAGTAAAATGATAGGATACATGTGGTACTATTTTAAAAAAAAAAATCTCCAATCTTATTAATTATCTTTCTCTAGATACTATAAGTATTCTGGTAGGATACTTACGGTAATTTTATAGTTTTTTGCTTCTTTTATTTATTTTAATTTACAAATACAACTTCTAAATTTTTGGATACTATAAGTATTCTGGTAGGATACTTACGGTAATTTCATAGCTTTTGGCTTCTTTTATTTATTTTAATTTGTAAATACAACTTATTTTTGGATACTATAAGTAGACTGATACGATACAATATGATAACATTTTCTAATTACCAAAGGTAACCCTCACTAACTAAGTGATAGATTTTTCTTTTCGTTGCAACACTTTTTTTCTTAAATTTTACACAAAGTTTATATTTTGTAATATTTAATTGTTAAAAAAATTAACAAAACATAAAAAAGTAAAGTATTTAATATAAAAAGTTTAATGAAAAAAGAAAAAATTTGGAATAAATAAAGAAAAGAAGAAGAAGAAAAACTAATGAGAAAAAAGCAAAAAAAAAAAATGAATAAAATCTATTTTAGAAATTACCATTAAATTAATTTAAAACATAACAATATTAATATATATATATTTTAAAAATGTACGAGTCAGGTCATCAAACCTGACGGACGCTATTAATCTTAAAAGCGTGCATGAAATATTTTTAAAAAAAAAAGCGCGTCTACAGTAGGGGCGCCCCTACGTAGAGCTCTGTCTATTTACCCGTTGGATGGGAATCTGTATATAAATAGATTCTCCACAGATTCCCATCCAACGATAATTAAGGCATGACCCTACGTAGGGACGCCCCTACCGTAGCCGTCCCCTAAAAACTATTTAAAAATAAGTAAATAAAATTTTTGATAGCTTGAAACGCGTGCATCAGTATAAGGTAAAAGAAATCCGTATTTATCCAAATTGAGACCGTGTTTTTATAATAACGACACTCCGCACATCGTATTTTTCTAAAGAAATAGCCAAATACAGTATGTCGCCTAATTTCCTCAAGAACATTCTTATATATACTCAAAAGAAAAATAGGCCCACGAGCCCAATACGAAACCAGACGGAGCCCAAGAACGGCAGACAAGCCATCCACCCCCCCGCCCGCCAGCCAGCGTCGTCTGGCAATCGAAAAAGCACAAATCGCAGAAGAAACAAACCTTTTAAAATATATATATATATATATTTAATTTCAATAATTATTAATTATATAGAAAAAGAAAAGAAAAGAAAAAAAAGCACATGCAACGTGTTGTTGCAGCAGATGCAGACCAATAATTCTTCTTCTTCTTCTCATTCTCGGAGCCCCAGACCCGTATCACAAACCCATAACCGGGTTCCCAGACCAGTACGGCCACGGGACGAGTGCTTGGGGTCCTAGATCCGAGAATCCTACGAAAAGGGAGATTTATTATAATTTTCAATTTCTAGGGTTTCATTTTCATAATAATATTCTGTAAATTTGGGGATATGGAGGTCTTGGACTCCAAACCCTCGACGGTCATGGTGAATAATAGTATCAAGACGGCCAATCCGGAGAACGATCGGGTCCTCGTCAAGAGGAAGACCTTGCAGGCCGTCCTCCAGCAGTGCCAGAGAGCCCTCGAATTGCTTGAAACCACTGGCGGTGTTGTTGATGATGATGACGATGATGATGACAACGATGCTGAAGATGCTGACGAAGCTCGTGACAAAGCCACCGCCGCCGCTGAGGACCGCCGCGGTGGAGAGGCCGACGAGGTATGAATTATGATTTTTTTATGGGCTTTCCGATGTGGGTTTTTTTTTTTTTGTTTGGCGGTTTAATTGGGCTTGGGGTTAAGGCTTATTGGCTGAGAAGGGTAGATTTTGATATTGGTTTTGAGAATTTGGTTTAGCTATGCCGGAGAGAAGCTGTTGCATATTATGGTTGAGGGTAGTTGTTTATTCTTGTTTTCAATTTTGTGTAAACGTTATGGTTGTGAGGCTCTCACTCGAGTGATTATGATTAGGCCTTATAATCTGGAGCTGGCGGCTGAACTAGTATAATTAAGCTGTGATTCATGAGAAAAATCAGTGAGATTTTGACCCCAAAAAAAAAAAAAAAAAAGATGAGAGAAAGGCTGCTTCCATTTCCTTTTTCGTTCTTGTTTTTTAAAGCAGAACCAGAAAGGGTTGATTGAACAAGCGGATGAGCAAGGCTATTCAATAGTAGCATCCAGAATGCCTATATGAGTTCCATTTATTATTTCTGGACAGGACTATAGAAACAAAAGAAAGAGGTTTTTTGGATGAAAAACTAAAATAAAATTGCCGGGGTGTGTTATTATGGCTGGTTTCATAACATAATTCATCTTGATAACACTCTATTGTACTAATGAAAGAGTTGCATTGATTGTTCTCCTGATTTGGTGTGTAGTTTAAATAAATCTATAACAATAACGTTATGGGTGTTAGTGTTTAAATGACTCGGGGATTTTTGTTTTCTTCACAACCAAAGAATTTTCCATTCCTCATTCTGATGATTTCCTGTTTAACCTGATGCAGTTATGTGAGCTTCTTAAATCTAGAGTTGAATGCCCTGATTTCCTTGAAAAGTTGGCTTGTGCACAAGCATCTATTCCGCAAAATTTGACTGGTATACACCAATTTTCTAGCATATGATAGCTTTCACTGTTGCATAATGCATAATGCATTTTCCTTTTCTTTTTCTTTCCCTTTATGGGAGTTCATGAGCACAGATGTCTTCTGAATTTACAAGAGTCTGCTGTAGATACTTGTGGTTTAATTTTCTTTCGTTTGCTCTTTAATTATATCATGGCAGCAGAAGAAGGTAATTCTTGGGATGTTGTCAGTGAGAATGATTTGTGGGAGGGCGAGAAACGGGATTTGAATGAAGATGAGTATGTTCTCGTGAGTCAAGAGGATATATTAGAGGGTATTGCCTGCTTCATGACTGCATACTTGGAGAGCATTAAACAAACTAAGGTATACAAACTGGCTGTTTGTTAATTGTTCTTAACTTTCTCTTTGTACTTTAACTAGTTTGATAGTGCCAAACTTATTTCTACTCATGTAGGCACATCTTTAACAATTGCAAGCAACGTGATTGCTAATTAGTATGATGTGTATGAGTATGACAGCCATCTTAATTCTCCCTTATGTTCGCTTGGTGATTTAGTAGTTAGAAATGTGTCATGAAGAAATCTGTTATAGCAGAAAAGTTGCTTTCTCTGGTGAAAAATGTAGCATATTAAGCTGTCTTGGTTTTTATATTGTGAGAAATTATTTTTTCAAGAATACCAAATATTTGAGGTTTGATGGTTTTGCTATGTTTGCAGGATTTGCCCCCTAATCAACTCCAGGAAGGTAAGCTTATTGGCTTCATATTAGAAAGTTTACTTTCCTTGCATATTGTCTTTTTGTTTTTTTTTTTCGGTCTAGAATGGCAAAGAAGGGATTAGTAGCCTGTTTCATTTAATATGAATTGAACAAGTTTTGGACCGTTAGATGAAAATATATGAAAAAGTCAGAATTGTGCTTTACATGGGAAAGAGTGAAAAAATTTATGTGGCTAATTGTTATTGCCACTTGCATTAGATGATGAATGAAAATATAATTACTTCAATTGGCGAGGCTGTTGCACCGTGCCAGAGATTTGGGTTGAGTTCTGTTTTCACTAGGATTAAGGAGTTATCTTCCCTTGTGTAGCCCATGAATTGAAGGAAAACTATTATCATGTTATTTTTTCTTGGCACTATATTATTTCTCTACTTTTTTCAGCACTCAACCGTGTGAATGATTTAACAAGTCATCTTTTTCATCTAGTGGTCTAAAAGTAGCATTTAGAATGTGAAAAATAGAAGGCGCCGCCGATCGCCACCCCTAAATGAGTCGTAATTAACTCTTATGTTGTTTTTTTCATATCCATTTTATGTTTCACATTTGAATTCTAGTGCTGGTTCTAATGCTTTAAATTCTTATTTAGCCCTTCGGAAAACTTTTTCGGTGAAAAAGAAAAAGGGAAAGCTTCGAAAGGCCTGGGATGGAAGCAAAGTCATTTACAATGTAGCATCCTGGGGGGCAACTGCCATTGGGTAAGTCAATGCTAATCTAACATTGATAATACAATGGTTTTTATATGTTGCATTTGTTATTTTATAATCCAGTGTGTTCATACAGTGATGTTTCACCTTTCTATACTCCTAGATAGTCTGCTGACAGTACATACCGGTTGTTCTCATTTTTACTAATCTATGCATCTTCGTTCATTCCTACAGGATATACCAAAACCCTGTAATTATTAGAGCTGCATCCAAAGCCTTCTGGACTTCTTGCCATGTTATATCAAAGCTTCTTTAACCTTGTTGTCACGCTGCTTGAAATGGTTTTATAGTATGGAACTCATTGATGACGTATTATTTGTGATTTGTTGTTGCCAATTCCTGGGGTATTTCTTGTGTAAAATTTATTGGCCTTCTTTTCTTGCTACAGACCGATTGGTTGGTTCCTCATTGTAATTTAATCCTGTAACTAGTCTCTTTTCTCCCACTTGACGCATTTTCTTTCTTTGTAGTGCAATTCTAATTCGTTGGTAACGTCTTTTTTCAATTTGATTGGTTGGTCTATAATTGAAAAACTTGCGCTTGCCTTAAGCACCAATAATAATGTGTTGATATTTGCTTCATAACTACCAATTTTTGCACCGTTGCCCGATTGTATACGCTCCATTTCTGACATTTGCGTTGTTCATTTATTTAACATGTTGAGGCCCAATTTTTCAATGCTAACCGTCTTAGATTTACGAGGAATAGCTTCACCAAACTCTAATTTTGCTACATACGTCACTGTTTGGTTGTTCATGTTCATTATTTTTATAAAAATGTTCTGAGGTGTGAGGTGTTTGAACTTTGAAAGGGCTTCAAGCAGAAAGTGGGCATGCTATTTTACCGTGGGCCTGCTATTTTACCTTTCTGGGTATCGAAGGGCTTGCTTGGAAAAGAGTATACCGATTAAATTAAGTGGCTTGGTTGTATGGAGTAGCTTATAGGTTTCTTTTCGCTTGATCCAAATTGCATAGTTGCCTGATCGAAAGGTTTCTTTGATTAAGGTAGTTTACCATCTAGAGTACGAAAGGTTCAGTTTGTACGTTCCTGCCTTGCGATGTTTGGTACGACGGGGAACTTACATAGTATATATATCTATACTATTAATAGAAGCATGGATGGGCTTTGGGAACTGCACCGTTCCTCTGCCCATCCTGCTTCACCAACTTCTTTTTCTTTTTTTTCATATTTATTTTGTCTACTTTATAGTTTGTCTTGATATTACGGAAAAATCTATAATAGGGAATAATAGGTGCCTACTTTTTGAGACTTAGGTGAGTAGGTGGTGCATTCCATTAGTGGCAAAGTGTAGGCGGGCCCACGGTAAAAGAAGTCATATGTGTGGCCAGTTATAGGTGATAGAAGGGAGGGAAGCAAGGCAAAGTGTAGGCGGGCCCACGGTAAAAGAAGTCATATGTGTGGCCAGTTATAGGTGATAGAAGGGAGGGAAGCAAACCGTGTTAATGGTATTGTTAAGCACTTGGGCTTGTTAGCTGAATTATTGAGGCCTGTTTACAAAATGGGCCTATTAAATAACCGGTTTTGTTTTATACAATGAAAAAAGTAGGAATTTTTTTATAAAATGGAAAATTGATCTAAGCAATAAAATATTGTTATCTCAAATAAAAAAATCATCTAAATAATTAAAAATTCATATACTAAAATAAAAAACTAATGAATAAAGAAATAAAAAAATTCATCTAAATAACAAAATACTCATATAGTCAAATAAAAAACTGACATATAAAAAGTAAAAATTGATCTACATATTAATTAATTAATTGTTTTAATATTAATTTGATTAACGGGTGTATGTGCCTAAGGCACATACCTAAAACTAGTATATATATATATAGACATAAATTTAATTACCAGTATAGATGTATACAAACATATTATTAATAAGCTAAATATGAGGTTTGGCTCGTTAGCGACGGCACGTAATTGATTGTCCTCACGTTCTATCCGAGATTCTTGTCATAGTCACGCTAACAAAATGCTACCAAGACCAAGTTTAGATTTAGATAGCTTGGTATTATTTCCTTAACAAAAGTTGTATAAGAAACTTATGTAGATATTATTCATGCCCATTATTACGATGATGTGACGACCCACGAGTACGCTAATAGCCTGATACCATGTTGTGCTGACTTCTTTAAGAAAAGCCGACTTCTTATCCTAGAAAACGTCGTGGACAATTGTTTCTTTATCTTTTGTTGTGCGAAATGATCCACAGCCATAAGAGGGGAGAGCTTTAATGATTCACTATCAGGGCAAATTTCACCTTCTTTTTTTTTTTTTTTTTTGGGGTCTTTTTGGTCTTCTTGAATTTTTTTTTTTTCCCCACTCATGAGTCATGTCTAACAACTATGGATGCTTTCCATAGCTGTTGATAGTATTAGGCGTTTTAGTAATCTTTCCAGTACTTCATACCAATTACTATTACCATGGCAGCTTTTAGCAAAAAACAAGAAATAAATGGCTGTTTAACAAAATTCAAAAATTTTACAATAAAAAAAGAATTGACAGAATCGCCTTTCATATATGTGATATTATGGTAACAAAAATGTTAAAAGAAAGAAAATGATAAGAACATGAATCAGCAGACGAGCGATCCCAGAGCAGCTAGCTGCTTGCTCCCTCTACAAAATTAGCAGCACGAGTAGTACGTTACATATATTTATATATTAAATGTATTATACACAATTTGCTTTGCACAAGGCAAAAATGCAACTCTCTAGACTGGACTCTCTCACTTCATGATCAAAGATGCCCTTTCCTCTCAACTCATATTTACATGATCTGAAGCTAAAAATAGTAGCTGTTGTCTTTGTGATCTGGTGCATCTTTGCAGAGTATCGACCGGACCTCCATGATCGATCTCGGGGGTTCTAGATCCTTCTCCTGTATTGTATTTCCCAGCAATTGCTGCATTTGAGAGGCGAAGGTATCATCCAGGATCTGCAAAATCATCCAAAAGATGTTCCACATCAGTCGGAGAATTACCGAAGGAAAAGGAAGAAGAAAAATTATATGAGCAGCAAAACCAAAATCTCCAGAGAAAGATTAGACACAAGATGGGGTATGTAATTATTCAAAGGTAAGTTGTTAGTCCCAGATTCCGTCTTTACAAAGCACTAACAATTTGTGTTCGAAACATATCGGGCACTAGATTTGAAGCCATTTTATTGGACTATCACTTAGAAGAAAGAGTGTAATAAGTTGACCACGTGATGAGAATGATCATCCTCTAAAACATTCAGGATTTAAGGCTCCCCATGCAGGAATTCCACACAAGGTAAAATGATTTCTATCTCCTGATTTATTATATTGACACTCAAAAAATCATCAAAACCACGCTGGATGGATGTCTATAATGATGCAACCTGATAAATCTAAGTGTTGTTGATGCAATAAGAAATCACCGCTGATTTTCAAGCACAATACACTCGGATGGTATTTAGTCGTTCTTCAAAAATTACTCAAAGATCCCTTGAAGCTATGGCTGGATGACTAAATGTCAACCATACAAGAGAGCGGGGGAATAAAAATAGAAGAGGACAAATAAGAAGCAGAAAGAGAGACATGGGAAATTTAAAAGGCTACTACTTACAGACACAGCAATCCGTGAGCCCTTGTACCATGACCTATTCTCTTTCCTGTTCTCCAAGAAGCTCAGAACATCCTGCGATATAAACCAAAATAAGACGACGAAAAAAAGAGCCAGAGTCAGAAGTACCGACTCCAAAAAAATTGATAATAGATTACAAGCAACCTACTTGTCCCATTCGGTCCCAATAACCTCGGCAGATAGCAATGAAGACTAGAATATCGGAGACAGAGTGAAGGTGGGTTACTGTATTAGTCAGCTGGTCTTTCAAAGGCTGCATTCTATTTCGAACATCGGATTCTACTGCGCTTTCCTTTGAATCTTGGAGAATCTTTTTCAGCTTCGTCGCACTCTGCAACTTTGCCTGAAAATAATAAAAGCAGAAAAAATGGAGTTCATTAAAGAATCATCAATAATTTTTCCACAGGAACAGTATTCCAAATGGAAGAATAGAGAGCCTGATCACTACCTAGACCAGTAATTCAAATTTTGTTAAGGGCCAGATTTCTGGTGACTAGCATGTGCCTCAATTTTATTTGACCGATGCATTAAACTAGGCATTGTCGGTTTATTGTGGATAATCAACCGCTAATAAACATGTTTCTATATTTATATTACAAATACCGTATGCTTCTACAAAATAGTTCTTTTCTCCTGTAAATCTATTTTGTTTTGACTAGGTAATCAATATCTCTCGTCATTTTCCTTCCAAAAGATATTAGTCGACTGAATTTATCACAAAATCAAATGATAATAATCAGAATGATACCCACATTTTCTACTAGTTTTTCCACAACTGCTTGAAGATAGTTTCTAAACTTTGCCCTCAGCATGACTGTTACTTCACTGAGACGCTCTCCTGGAACTGCATTTCCACCATCAGGGATGCAGGAACCCCATGATTTGAATTGAGCTTCTATCTTTGGCCGCAGGACATCAAGCATCCTCTTCAGAGAATTCAACAAAATGCCCAGCTGAAATTTAAGAACAGATTTTCAAACCTCGATATAATGTGCAAGCATATAGGAAATCAAGAAGTATGAGAAGTCGCACAACCTCGTTGGGGACTGTATAGGGGTTTGCAGATCTTTTAGCAAGTTTTTGCACATACTTGAGGCCAAATTTCTTAGGTGCCAAATTTTCCTTCAGAGGTGACAATACATCTGCATACTGCTTATCTAACGCTTCCACAACTGCCTTCTCAACATCAGCAACAGCCTTTGGTGGAGAGAGAGTTAAAATAGGTCAAACAAATTCAGCATATCTCCATGAATTTATTTTACATTCAAATAGAATAATAAACAACTGAATTCTAGTGAAGAGAAAAGCTAATAACTACAAGGAACATTGGTAATACAACAAAAAGATTAATAAGGTAGTACTGATAAGATGACAAGGTAGTACTGATAAGATGACACAAGCTTTATTTCTGAGTCTTCTAGGCTTAGGTATTATAATCTTTATTTGATATTTAGTTAAGGGGGTAATGAGTGAGCAAATAGTTCTGCTGTCATGATTATACTGGGAATAATTTAACATATTGGGAATAAAATGTTTTGGCTACCTTGAAAGGGCCGAAATAATTTAGCATTTGACTAACACATTTAAAATTGAAAGACATCCAGGATCATAAAAAAGTAGTATCATAGCTCACTCAGCAAATTCCCCACATGGCTATTGGGCATTTGCATTGCTAGCTGGTCATGGCCAAAGGTTTTTAACATGATTCCCATGCTAGCAAAGATGTTGATGAGTGGTCTGATCTGAGCGTCAAGTTGGAAATTCAAGTGGGAAATATATCAGGTCCGGACTAATGCAATTTAATCTCAATATTGCTGCAATGATGACACCATCCTTGCAGGACCCGTAAGCATAATAATGATGTGAGTGATAAAATATTTATTCCTTCAACTTGTTGATTACTCAACCTAATTCAAAGAAATAACAATTATCATTGCATGCTATCAGTATAGATCATAGGTAGTCTTTCACCTTAACTGTTAAAAGCACCACTACTACACCTAACCCTGTAACATTCCTGGGACACAAAAATCGCCTATAAATAGGAGTTATTCAACCTGGATTAGAGGCAATCATCACAATAAACATACATACCTCTCCCTCACTCACTCATACATCATTTCTATGCTCAGCTAAGGGCTTGGGTTTTCCTTTAGTCCATATCCTATGTCTATTACTTCATTGAGGATACATAGTAATACAAAGGAAGACCTAAGCTGGATATTGTGCTTCTGGCCCCACACATTGGTGTCCAACTAGTAATTAAACCCATAACAAATTAAAGGTTCAAGGCAAACCTGGAACATTTGGCGAAATATGGGATATGGACTTAAGATAAACCCAAGCCCTTAGATATGCATAGAAATTGATATGAGTGAGTGAAGATGAGTTATCTATGTTTAATATGATTATTGGCTCTCATCCAGGTTGAATAGCCCCTTTTTATAAGCTCTTTTTGTGATCTCGAACTCTAAGAATGTAATAGAGTTAAGCAAGGTTAGACACAGTAAGAGTCACTCTAGGGACTAAGGTGAACGACCACATACTATCTAGGCTGCTAGCTTGCAATGACAAATGTCATTTCTTTGAAGCAGGACTGAGTAAACAACCAGTTAGTAAATATCTTCTCACTCACGTCATCCTTATGCTTACAAGGACTGCAAGGATAATGTCATCCTTGCAGCAATATTGAGTTGAAACAGCCTCCCGATCCCTTAATTGATCAGAAAACAAGACATGAATTCAGATACATCCTTTAACCAAACTGCTGCCCAGTTTTTGGTTCTATCCCAAATAGACAATAATATCTTCAATGAATTGAAAAAACGCTCTTTTTCCTTTCTAACCATAGTGCTCAAAAAAATGATAGAACAACAATATTCCATAAGATTCTCCCTTTCTGTTTTGTAAGATCAAATTATATCAAATTCTAGGTTTCAGCAAGCACTCTTACGAAAGGCCTTGGATATTACAAATTACAACTACTCAATATAGAATTAATCCATATTTTTAATCCTTAATCATTCTTCCTCAACAATACAATTAAGATACTTATTTAGAAATGATGGACAATTCATATGGTGGTTAAAAAAGTTTGATAGTGATCAGAATGATACCATCATAAAATGAGTCAACATTTAGGACAAAACAAGGAGAAAAACAAAAACCAGAAAAGGGCTATTTGATACATAAAATTTAAGATGAGAAATGAAGTAAGAGACGAAGAATAGTCACATACCTGCTCTAGAACAAAAGTGTACTCAGGCCATCGACATATGATGATCTCATAGTCGCTCAAAGTTTCCTTCAATCTGTCATACATCTCATCAACAAAAGGAGTTGTAGAATGTTGTGTTTTAACTCCTGACCATTTTACCTGAAAATGCATGAGAACTCTTTTGAGCAAGGAAATATAAAAAACAATGAGAAAAAAACACAGAAATTTTCTTTTCTGATGGGAAATTACTTAAGAAACCTTTGAAAATTGACCTTTAATGATACTCCAATAGACAAGCAAACACAGGTTTGGGGTTTGTTATCAAAAATCACAATTTAAATCTTCATGCATGAGTAGGAACATAAAAGCAAACATACCTTATCTAGTTTGCACGATTCAAGCAAAGAACGACGCTTATCCTGAATCCACACCATGATATAAAGGTGGAACAATTCTTTTGCATCAACTCCACCTTTGATAGGACTGAGAAGGCAGGAAATAGATGGTAAGCATGAAATTTTGTAAAAAGATTTGTCTACTGTACTTTTGGCTGCCATATTTTGACAATAGTTGTAGAACAAAATTAAGATTACTTGATGTTCCAGTTTGCGAGGTCCCTCTGAAAATCTGCTGTTGCAATAACAAGTTCTGCTACAGGAGGTGAAGGGCCTGTTGGGGGGCAAGCAATGAGGAAAGCACGCAACCTACTGCAAAGCTCAGTGCTGTGAATTGATGAAGATAGATTTGGAAGGTCTATGAAACTGTGAGAAAAAAAAAATAAACAAACCACAAATCATTTAATCTTACTGCTCAGACCTCAGAATACCAAAGAAACGACCATAGAAACTATTCGAATAAGCAAAACGGAACAGATTCGTGTTGGCACAAAGAAAAAGAAATTATTCCATGATGCTCCAAAATTCTGTTTAAAATGTACCAAATGTCACCATGTCTATGACAACATCCATGATCCAAATAACAGAACTATGCTCTAAATTCTGAAAGCCAGAGTATAGGAAATAAAGGAAACTAGACGTACATTACTCATGGTCATAGAATAATATGCCTCGAAACTAACGAGATAAATCTGTCAGCATCTGCTATCAGAATCCTTACAAGGAAAGGCATTGAGATCACCGTTCATGATACATAACTAGCAGAGCTATACTATTATGCTTCTATTCGCCAGTTAAAAAAGAAATTCACAGATTAGAAATTAAATTTTAACATGCAAAAAGGAGTTGAAGCATTTATAACAACATAAGTTTACAGACTAGTCTAGTAGATTATTACTACAACACAATAAATCTCAAGTTACTTATAAAAAAAATAAATAAATAAATTTTAAAAAAAAAAAAAAAAACACCAATCACCATAGACCATAAAATTTTCTCACTTTATGTAATACCTAATTTATTCACAGCATTCTGCCTCGTTGATAAGCAGGAATCATAACAAATATTTGGCTCCAGATTCTAGAGGTAAAATGAATTTGTAGCAGAACTATATATTAGAATTTTAAGTATTTAGATATGGTTTTTTTAAAAAAAAAAAATATACCTGGGAAGTACATGTTGATTATGGATCTCAATATCTGTCCAAATTTCATTCCTTATGTTTACACACAAGGACTTCATCTTCTGGTAAGCAGTAGACATGGTTAATGTATCCATCAAAGTGTCATCACTGTTATTGCTAATGTATTCATCTGTCTCTGTCAAGTGCCTCCTTGATCTTTTTCTTGCAGCAACCTAGCAGCAAGTCACTAAATTCAGAAACGCAAAAATTAACAACCTAAACAATTACCATCAAAGATATTAAATTCCTCACCTGGAAATAGTGACATAATGTATTTTGTGCCTCAGGGGACAAGATATCATGAAGAAGAGTGTAAAGTTTAACAGCAGGCTCCAGTGCAGGTGCCGCATCCCCGCTTGGAGGTTTAAAAACCTCCATTATACCCGAGAGTGATGATTCGTCCAATGACTTGTAGTTCTCAAAAACTAGAGCAAGTACCTGTTCAATCTGATCCTTGGTTTCTCCCAAAATCCGGTTCTGAAAAATAAATACATAAATAAAGTGGTTTTCTACATTTGTTACAAGAGATATGAGAAGAAAACACGGACAAAAAACGCCAGTAGAACACAAGCTTGGATGAGAAATATTCAAGGCAGGTGATTCAACAACAATCATATCAACAATATTAAACACAAGATCATAGAAAGTTTGATATGTACCTCTTGATGACTCAATGTGCTCTTGCTATGGCCTTTCATAAGAACAGGCATTAATAAGTCATAAACCAACATGAGGCAATCAGCTGTTGGCGTGGCCACATCCATTACATAAGAGAGGTATCTGTTGACATTGCACATTAGACCAGGATCGTGATGTATACCATGAAAAAAAAAGGTACATAAAATAAAATGAAGTATAAACTAAAACATGGAATAAAATCTAGGGGTCTAAAAGAACGTTTTGCACATTTTTACAGATTTACTTCTAGACAAACACATTGCAATACCTCAGCTTGGTGTATATGTCGGAAACACCATAATACGATGCAAATTCTGTTAAAAGCCATTTCCAGGGCCCATGCAGTAATAGATTCCTTTGCTGAAACTGCTGAACTTTCATAGCAACTTCCAATACTAGATCATATGCGACCGTTTCTGCAACAGACCCGCACTGAACAATAGAACAAAAAGCAAATAATATCATACAACTCTCTTTGCAATGAATATTATCGAAGAAAGATTTGCTCACTCCCAATATGCAAGCAATTGATGAATTATTATTGTTCAAACGCTATATAACCCAAAAAAAAGAAAAGAAGACTTCAAAATTATTTTCTCTATCCTTTGTGTGTGTTGCTGCTTTATCTTTCGGTGCACTTTACATGCTGCCGACTGCACAGTATATAATTAACAGTTAAAAGATGCATTTATTTCTTCATACATAATATTGTATAAATAAATGCAATATTGTATATATATAATGCAATATGTTTCTAATTCCACACAATAAAAAGAGTTGAATAAATCTGTGTTACTTATTTCTATAAATCAGCTACAATATTTACCTAATACCAATACAATATTTCAAAGAAAGAAGAAGAAGATTATTATGTAGAAATTTAAAGGTCGCGTAAGAACAACTCACTTTGAGATGGCTATTATCATCAGAACTCATTGAGTAAATTATATAAAGCTGTAGCTTCCCGACAAACTCATGTTCCGGTTCACGATAGACAGACCACCAGCGTAACTTGTCTGACTGCATTTTCCATATCAATAAGATATATAACCAGAAATATAATTGGGAATTTAACCTTGTAGCTAATCAGGATCAAGAAAATATTACCGGGTCATCAGCAACGGTTGCCACTTGAACCAGCACACGGCCAAAATGCTTTCCCTTGGAATCTTGGATTTCAACAATTAAATCATCTCCCAAGCTATCTGGTAAGCTGTAGAGTAGTTAGCACCTTTCTCTAACAATTCAGGGGGGGGAGAAAAAAAAAAGACTTGAGACAAGAGAACATACAAAATATGAGTTTCACCAGATCCAGGTTGCATTCTGACAGCATCTTCTTCAGTTGAACTTTTCAGTCTTAATAAACAAGAGTATGTCTCTGTTGACATTTACAAGATGAAAATCCTTGAAGTAACTTGTGAGAAAAATAAAAGCAAAATGAACCAGCTAAAATATTAAGCAATCATCTGGATGACAGTAATAGTTCAGGACATTGTATTATTGCAAACAAAAAAAAAAAGCGGCCACTACTTTTCTCTTTTTGAGAAGAATCAATGAAAAGCTACAAAGCTATGAGGAGAGTAAGATATCCTCCAAAGGAAGACACTTAAAAAGAAAACATCAACACTTCACATCTTTCCAACTAACAATTATTTAAAAAGTAAAAGAAAAATCTCATCGCATAGATGCCAATTGAATCCAATTCTCAACAATTTCATTAAAAAAAAAGAAGTATCACATCATGGCAAATCCAGTGTTGATATCTTCATTTTATTATTTATCATGTGTTCGTCACAAGATTCACATATATACAAAATGGCATCCATAAAAAGAATGATCTTCATATGCAGAAGTAGAACTACACTTTCAGCATCAAATGTTAAATCAGCAGCTAATTCAATTGTGCGCACAACAACATCAAATAGGAAGGGGAAAAATCATTGAATTCATAATTTATACCTTGCACAACTTCATATGATGATGAACTATTACGTAGAGTTGTTACACCAGTTTTAAGGAGTCCAGACACCTGTTTTATATACTGAGTGCCAGCATGCACATATGCCAAGCTTTGCCGAGAAAAGGAACCATTTGCAGGTAGTCGAGGAGCCACACGGATTTTTCGAAGAGCTTGCCATCCAGAAGAGAGTGTTGACTGCAAGTTGGAGAAGCGATATTTGATGGTTTCCAGTTTAATTAAAGATGGCCTGTAAGTAGAAATACTACAGCCAGTAGGTGGGTCCAGGGCCATTTTCACTTTACGCACTGCACAATGAACAATAATTCAAGAACCTTCTATAGCTAAATACCAAAGGATCAGAATGTAAAGCTGACATTTAATATTACCTTGCACCTTCATTTTGCCAACAATTTTCTTCGGTTTTGGAGCACCTTTCTCACTGGCCAGTTCTGAAGTCTGCTTTGCCAACAGTTCTTCCTCTGATTGTAAAAGCACTTGTCGTAAACTACAGCTCAAAGAAGATGAATTCAACTCTATGAGTAAAAGTGAAAAAGAAAATACTAGAAACAGACATATTCCAAGATCCAAAAAAAATGGCACTTCATACAAACTTCCGTGCCCTCTCATTTAAAATTTCCGAGGGTTTATACACATATGGCCCTGAACTTTACCCCAAGGCTCAATTTAGTCCCTAAACTTTAAAATGTTGCATAATATCCCTCAAATTCATGTCAAAATAATTATCCTTTTATTAGCAACTACTATATTTATATTAACGGAAATGAAAATTTTTAAATAAGATTTACAGGACAAGTTATCAAGGGTAAAAACACTACCCCAGGAAAAAAAAAAAAAAAGAGTCAAGAATATGACTTTTGTATTCCTTATAGTAGTACACAAACAATTTAAGGATTATACTGTGAAATATGGAAAAGTTCAAGAGGAATAGGTGCTTTAATCTAACATTCCACTGCCCCGTAACTAATGTTTTTGTTCCTAGAGCTCACAAGTATACCTATATAATGCTTTCTTCCTTTCATGTGATTTGTCAAAAATATATAATTAAAGTTTTAAAAGCCTGACTCTAATCAAATTCATGGCAAGATAGGAAACAAAAAGAGAAACAGTGAACTCACCCAAATGCCTCCCTTAGCAACGCACATTCATTATCCAAAAACATGGGTGCTTCCATGCATTCCATTGCCCAAGCATGAAGGCAAAGACGCACGCATGCATCATAGGCAACAACTGCATGCCACGGCCCCAGGGCACTGGTTTACAAATTACACAAACACATTTAATCCATAAAATAAATAGCAGAACCAAAGATATGCTACATCATCTACATCTGTTCTTTTGGTTATAAATACCTTGCATGAAATGTTGGGAGTCGAGCTGGACCAGATGAGGTAGCAGTTTCTGAACCAGTAGTTCTGTGAAAGTATCAAGAAAACAAACTGAGTACAACTCCACTGAGAAACTACCAAACATCCCAAAATACAAACTAGGCTCCCACATGTGGTCAAAATATCCATATGCTCTTCTTTTTGAGCGTGAGTAAATCAGAATATCATCTATGAAAACTATAACGAATTTATCTAAAAAATCCTTTAACACTCTATTCATCATGTCTATGAAAGCAACTAGGGCATTAATTAATCCAAAGAGCATCACTAAAAAGTTATAGTGCCCGTATCTCGTTCTAAAGGCTGTCTTACGAATATCTTCTTCCTAAATCTTCAGTTGATGGTATCCCAATCTAAAATCAATCTTGGAAAATACTGAAGCACCTTGTAACTGATCAAACAAATCATCAATTCTAGGGAGAGGGAAGAATACAAAGGTGAAATATATTGACATCATAGGTAAATGTATAAATATAAATATACATATATATATAGGGAAAACTGTGAGTAGTGTCCCTTAAGTGAAAGTGATCACGAGATTATAGTACCCCTTACTCAAGTGGGCAGGAAACTTCAGCACATATTTGTGGCTTAAAGAGCACAATAAGAACGCACCTTACAAAACTGTCAGACTTGACATTTCCACTTTTGTTTTCCGGCTTAATAATTGGTGTAGTTTTCATTTCAGGCAAATCTGTTGTGTTCTGGGTACTGTGTACCCTTGATGCTGGACTCCTGTCAGCAGCTTGTTTGATTTCCTGATTAGAACCACCACCAAATGGTGGTGCACTGGGAATATCATCTTCATCTGATAACTTCCCATTCTGCGGCTTTCTTGGATGCAAACCCTGAAAATGTTGGTGGATTTAGCAACAGGCCCAGACTTATAGCGGGTAGCAAATACTCACAGTTACAGAACAACCAGTGAAAAAAATCAGTAGTGATAAAATTGGCATCTCTCCATTTACTGAAAAAGCTATACCAGCCTCTTAAGCACACAATCTTAACTTATAATACAAATGAAGCTATATCATCCTCAATTTATACACCTGTAATGTTTGTACAATTAATTGCTTTCTTAAAATCAACACCACGATCTCTTACAATCCAATACACAAGAGCAATTGAAGTACATTATTTAGTATAAGAACAAACCTTATCAGCAGTTCTTTCCACACGAATTGTTGATGGAACGCTCGAAGCATATCCCTCTGAGAATCTATTTCGTTTCACACCACCATTAATGCTTCCTCCCACTTGTGTAGTCGAAAACTCCGAGCTGGCAGCAGAGTCATCAGACTCATCCTCCGTAAAACCATTACCCCCAACCGGGTACCTCCCAGCTCCTCCAATTCCCACCCCCCTTTCCGCCATTTGCCGGTACTTTCCGAGTCCGACCACCGTCTCCAACGACGAACCGACATCGGAATAAGTATAGTCACTGCTATAATGGGAATCCTTCTTTAAAGGGTTTCCATATCTATGAGCAGCAGCACCATTAGGCTGCTGCGGAGACGACTCAAGTGAGTATCTTCCTCCATAAATGTCCTCCTCAGAATCAGTACTCATGTCATTATCCGAACCGGAGCCACTAGCGTCCACATCACCGTGAATGGTTCTAGACACCGGAATGGCACTAGCTGGCAAATGCCCACTTCTGAATTTCGACGGCGGAGGGAGTCCAAAGCCTCCTCTTCCGCCGCTTCGGAGGTTAGACATGGGATCAATTCGAGTTCTCAGATTTGAACCAGAGAGCGGAACCTCCTTCTAGTTCGGAGCAAAAATACAAAAGCCTTTAATACTAAAACTCAAAAATAAGAGAGAGAAAAAAGGCGTTTGAAGAAGCTAACCTCTCTGACCCAACGAAGAGCACTTCTATCAAGTCCTTCAGTGAACATTTTACTCTCCAAGCTGAGTCTTTCACCTGTACCCATAAAAAGGCTTTCAAAAACCCAGAAACGAAAAATGTAAAATCAACCCAATTAAAGAAACAGAGAGAAAAATACTACATTTTTCTAAAAACCCAGAAACTCAAATATTTCAACCAAACAAAAAAAAAAAAAAAAAAGGAAAAGGAAAAACAGAAACTCACAAATGAAACAAGTACTGGATTTCAATACCCAAAAGGAGCTGAAGAACAGCAATGGCGGAAGCCAAAAAAGGGACAGAGTTTGATGAGGGAAAAAAGAAAGAGAAATTTGTAAAGTAAATCAACTTATAACACTCGACACTGGCTCAAGACTCTAGTAAAACAACATTAAAAAAATAAAAAAAAGAAGAAGATTGCTTCTTTTAAAAGTATGTTTGTTTCAGCTCTTTGAAACTGAAGCCCAAAGCTTTTTTTTTTTTTTTTTTTGGTTCCTGAAAAAAAAATTAACAAATCTGTGGGAACTTGACCTTGGGAGGACTGATTTGGTCACTCTACCACTATATTTTGCTTTTTCCTTTTTTTTTTTTTTTCTCCTTAAAGCTTATTCTTATACGGAAGATTTTTAGATTCCTCTCTTTTTCAAAATTTCCCAACTAACGAGAACAAATTATGACTAAACAAAATGTTCCTATTCGGTAAAAAACAACAAATACGACGTCGTACCACCTAAACTAAAATATAGAAAATTGAAGTCTTGATGGTAGTACTTATTAACGTTAGAATTATTTAATTTATTAATGTAACCCAAAGGCTAAAGCAAGTCCGAGAATAAAGCACACGTAGCTGACCAGAAAAAGTAACGGGAAATCCACGTGGCAAATAGGAGCTTAAATCTTTTTTTTATTTCATTTATTACTACTATTAATTATTTCAATGATGTCTTTAAAATAATAATAATTGTAAATAATAAATCGGTCGAACGTTGTAGTGGGGACACTCTTACTCCAATTTCCGGCTATACTTAAGAATCCACTCACATGGGCTTCGGCGGGTCCCACCTAAAATCCTGCCCATCCTTTTCTTTGTTTCCTTGCTTAGCATTGTCTGCCTCCGCCGACTTAATTTTCTTTTTTTTTGGGGGGGGAGGGGTTTATATTGAAATACCTAAAATGCCCTTCTCAAAAGCAAATCGAGGTGATGTATTTTGAGAACATTTTGTTCAAAAATCTTACGGATGAAAAACCAAATGATAACAACAAAAAACTCATTTTGTTTTGTTTGTATTCTGAGATATAAAAATTTGAAAAAAGAAATAAAAAAAATAAACAAGGTGGGGAATAAAATGCACTCATTCAACCACGTTGATTGGGTAAGAAATCACTAGGAGAGGGGTCCAAATGTACTTTTGCTTTAATTTGAAAAAAATTGAATTTTTGGTTCTTTGTTGGACAAACGTCTCTTTTTTAATATACATTTTTGTTTTGTTTATAAGTTAGGACTTGAGTTAAATATTGTGTTTGTTTTTGTTACTTATTGGGTGCTTCTTGATTAAGTTACATGGGCCGGGCCCACATATGAACCCACCCACACATACCTGCCCACCAAATTCTCTGGGGGACAAGTAGAACATGCACAAAGTTTGTTGTTACTCGTTCTTGTTGTGTTGGCTGATTTATGCCTACATCCAAGGCATGACTAACTAAAGATATTCACTGCCCAAAAAAAAAAAAATCGGTAATATTTTCTTTTTTGCTTTTAGAAAAAAAATTAAAATGAAATATAGAAATAATGGAAATCGAATTTTCCTCTTTTATTTATTTTTTTCGGTGCAAAAAAACTGAAATTTTTGACGGTCTGTATGAAGGTGGGACCAACATTGGTTATTAACCTTTTTTAAATGGTCTTTTCATGGTGAAGAGTTGTGTACAGCTTCGGGAGTCAGACTCAGTCTGCTTGCTCAGTGCCTACAAGCATTGACATTGACATTTGGGTTATTGTAAGGTCGATATGGACAAATTTATTTAAAAACATTATTATTATTATTATTATTATTCTATAACATAATTTGAAATTATTTCTTACCTAGCAATATCCTGAAAAATCATGAAGGAACATGGATTTGGCCTAGTTGCTAACTTGCTATGATGTTGTCATTGTCATATAAAATTGTTTGCTCATAAATTTCACTCAATTCATTATATGCTTTAGTGTCGTTTTTTTTTTTTCGGCTCTTTCTTTTGAATCATACAAATTCTAGGAGGCAGTGAAAGGTTAATAAAAAAAAAAAAAAACCAAAAAAATATTACCTTTTGCAATTTTGACCCTATTTTTGAACTTGTACAAAGTTATACCTTCACCTTCCTCAAAAAAAAAAAAAGTTATACCTTCACCAGGAATACTACGAAAAATAAAAAATAAAAAATAAAAAGAAAAATAACCCTAATTATTTAGATAAACGTTAGTTTTGTCCTTTGACTACCTCAAACTTTAACCGTTTTAGTTTTAAATCCGACTTGGTGTTCAACAGCCGATCTCAGAGTGGAGATCCAGATTCCTATCTCTTTTGCAAATTTTAAATAAATATATATATAAAATAAATAAATAATAAAAAATAAATGAAAATAAAATAGAAAAGAAGAAATTTATGTGTTCGTCTGAGGTATCAAGTTTTTTCTGTAATTTGTTTCGAACTACCAAAATGAAAATCCCAAACGCCAAAGTAACTTCCAACCTAATTTCCTGCTTCATGTTCATCAAGTCTGGTTCTGACCACAAGTAAGAAGTGCGGCTCATGTAGAATCTTTGTGTCGAATTAAGGTCCAAATTTCACATAAACCATGTCAACCCAAACCCCACAACACGACGGATGTCAACCCAAACCCCACAACACGACGGGTTGCATAATGTTCAACACTACCCCAGACTTGTAGAATAGATCAGCCAACATGATTTTAACCCGACCTGCAATATGTTTTGGACCCGACCCAAAGACATGATGTAGTTCGAAATATAATCTAAAATGTCAACTTATAAACATTCAAATTGTAATAACAAAATTCTAATTCAGTCCACCAACCGAAAAACAAAATAATAACATTGAGTTTTAAGGTTTTTCCCTTCGAGAGTTTTAATCAAGATTATTTTTAGAGATGATATAAAAACTCGATAAATGTTTCTAAAAACAAATTAAATCCACTGCTAAAAATCACAATACATTTATGTAAACTGGTATCCATAAAATAAAAATGTTCCGGCAAAAAATTGGACATGACCATGCGGCAAGCACGTGCCGAAAATTCTCCTGAATGAGAACATTAGACAAAAACTACTCCCAAATAATTTACATTTTCTCTTATTTGTGTACAAATCATCCTGCAAATTTGGTTCTTAACAACAGCACAAACGAATTAAAGACCCTGAATGTCATTTTATTTTCAACTTAATTTAACAAAATCCACGTGTTCAAACAAAAGCAAGAAAGACCAAATTATTGGGAATTTTCCCTTTTTCGTTTTAAAGTCTTAAAAAACAAAAAGCATGAAAAAATGGAAATGAAATTAAGCATACAACTCATCAACATTACACTCCCCAAGGAAAACTCTGAAGCCCCGTGGCGAACCACAGCTGCCTTCAGCTATTAGTGCTCTGTCATTGGCAGCCATATGGGCAATAATCTTGTAAATCATTTCGATCTGACACAAATTAGTTTAAACAAGGGTTAGAAAAATGCATCCAACTTTTGAAGCGCCTCTTTTTGGCATGTCATGATGTATTATATTGGATTGTATAGTATTTGATTATTGCATAGATATTTCTATATAATAACAGGCAATATACAATCCAATATAATTTTTCACAAAGTACCAACTGAAGGGTAAATCAATGGTTTACAAAACAGATATGGGTATACGTACATCTTCAGGAGCATGGCAACGTTCAGCTACTTCTTCAAGAGTCAATGGTTCCACTGGCTCTTTACAGCTGAAAACAGATAATACAAAGAATGAATCATTCTTTGAAAAAAAAAAAAAAAGGCATCGTTGTTTCGACAAGGGAGCAGGATGAGAGGCGTTTACAAATGTTTCTCGCATTGTAACACACCGCAAGTAAGGGTTCTTAGTAATCTCATGCTTTGACATAATATACAGTTGCTTAATCTAATGACAATATTTTGACATCATACCTGGCCTCATTAAGGACTGCCAAAACCCTCTTCTGAAGAGCTAATACTTCTCCAGCTGCCTTTTTCCCAGCTTCCACACCTAAGGAATTAAACACAGGGACGTGAGGGATGAACAGGGAAAAAAGCATTAACCAAGATACAATTCTGAGACACCAATTACCAAATGTAAGATGCTAGAAAACATTCCATTTTTCACTCCATCCACAATTCTATAAATTCTGAAATCACGGATACTTACCAGGTTGGTGGTAAGCATTAATGTTAACAAGTGAGGCATATATCCCGACTGCTCTCTCGTAAAGGGCTATTAGAGCACCTACAGATCTAGGTGTCACTTCTTGTACAGTAACTGTGATTGACTCCCGATCGTTAGCATATAGAGCTGATCTTGTGCCCTGTAAAAGATTCAGAGGGTCCATGTTAGTAGAAAGCAAAAATATAGAAAGCCAAAAAAAAAAAACAGAGGAGGCAGCATTTACTGGACGCCCCTTGCAATAAAATATTACCTGTAGCATTCCAAAAAGGTAGTCACCACATGTAACACCTGGTTCAAGCTCCCAGTCATGACCAGGGGGCCTATCCCGTAGTACCTCAATGAAAGTCGCGAAGAAATTGTGCACGCCTTCTCTTAGTTGCTGGATGTAGCTGCAGAAAAGAGTGGTTACATCAGGCCGAGCATAGTATATGCAAAGAGATATAATGTGTAATTACGGGGCAGTAAAAAGAGGAACAAAATGTGAGAGAATGAGAACTCACGCATGCTGATCTGTGCTCCCTTTGTTTCCATAGACAGTCAGTCCTTGATTTACCTGTGATATCGTAAGGTTTATTTTTTAAACAACTTAACATTTATAATTTACAACATTCTAAATGATGCCTATAAAACCAACTACGCGCAGCGAGAGAAAGTTTACATGTTATTACCATTGCCCGAGTAAAAAAACTTGCACAAACAAAAGCCTGATTACATATTAGGAAAACTCACCCGATTACCATCAAGGTCAAACTCTTTCCCAAGAGATTCCATGACTAGCTGCTGCAGATACCGACTAAATAACAACAGGCTGTCCTTGTAAGGAAGCACAACCATATCCTTTTGATAGCCAAATAGAGGAAAAAGTCAATAAAAAACCACATATAAGCACCAAATAGGAATCAAACAAAAGAATAATAGAAGTCAGAAGAATACAAATAGAGTAAGCAAGTAATACCTTGAACCCTACTCCATCAGAAGCCCAATACCAGCACAGTGCGAGCAATGCTGCAGGGTTATTTTTTACCTGAACAAAATATATTGATTGAAAAGGTTATCGATTAAGATATAATAACAGTTATTACACCACCTCTATGTTTTACATAGAAACTATTAGTCGAGCTGGACGATAAACCCTGTTCAGCATCTAAAATAAAACCTATTATCATTAAATCACACGACAAACAGGATGGGTTGATACAGGTTGAATGTCCAAAGTGGTATTACTAGCAGAACTATCAAACAATAAAAGGATGTGATCAAATCTGGAAAACCATCACATCTCATTGCAAGATCTTCTTTGTCTGTCTATGCAGACACGGATGATTTTTGGCTACAATGCAACACATCAAATGCTTCATCATAGTTAATAGAAGGACCATCAAATCAAATAGTTATCATATGTTTACATCTATTCTAAATGGCTCCCATAAGACATATAACAGAAGATCAGAAATGATGCTCACCACAGTGGTTCTGTTTGCCTCATCCATCAATGCTGCACCAGCAAGCATTTCTCTAATGTTAATTCCCTGAAGCATGCGTCAGAATCAGATTATGTTAAAATATAAATTGTGATTACATCAGATATGAAAATAAGGTACCAACCTGTAGTGCTGCTGGAAGAAGACCGACTGCAGACATTTCAGATGTTCTACCACCTACCCAGTCAAACATGGGAAATCTAGCTAACCAACCCTCAATTCTTGCAGTGTTGTCAAGTAACGAATTTTCTTGCGTTATGGCGACACCCTTCATAAGAAAAGAATATGGTTATGGAAGAGGTTTACACATATCAACTGACATCTGGCTATTAATGAGCCATGTATACCTTACTTTGAAACTCTACACTACGTAACACCAAAAGAGAATTATGTGTTCGTAGCATGAAGCAAGGAAAACACATAAATAAGCAGAAAGAAAACCTGAGATTAAGACCTGTTTCGCAAAATTCAGGCCGGCTTCACGAAAGGCCTTCTGCACTTCCAATAAGCCATTTCTAGTTTCAGGAGTACCTCCACTCTAAGAGAAAGCAAATATAATTAAACAAATTGACGTATTATTAACAACATGCACAAAAGATCCATTTGAAAGGAAATGACAAGAATTCTGAACAAAATTATCTTGTGTGCATATTGAATCACACATAGCATCCTATGTTGAGCATTCGAGTCATCAAATAACAAGTTTGTAAGTCCCAAGTTATCAAAGACTAAAATATTGCCAAGCAAGCCCATAGTAGTTTGCTTTCATAGTAGTAATAAGCATATAATTAAAAAAAGGGCGAACAAAACGTCCATGTAAACCTTTGAAATCACAATGACCAGGGTAGAAGCCAACTCTGGCCCAAGCTGTGCAATCTGATGATCAATTCCTGCTGGATCTGTATTGTCAATGAATCTTATCTGCCAACATAACAAAAAAACAATAACCACGGGTTCGAAAAAGGGAAAAGTAACACTAAAACCATAGCTAAGATTTATCCTTCATCTTTATTGCGTAGAATAAGTCGTTTTCAGAGTATATAACATGCAACAAGCACATTGTTTACCTTCAGAGGAGGATTATCAGGAGCCAGTGCCTCTGCTACAAACTGCGGTCCAAGAGCAGAACCTCCAATGCCAACAGAAAGTATCTGAGTAAAGCGACCCCCTGAGGGTGTCTTAATCTGCAACAACAGTTAACAGCAAACACAAGAACTAAGCTCAACACTACATTATTCGTTTTCCCATTAAATTAACAGACTTTCTTCAACTTAAGCCAAAAAAGTAACAACTAATGTACCCAATGAAACTTCTATGGACAATGGAAACAAGCAACAAAATTCACAAGTACCCAGTAGAAAAGGCAAAACTGACCTTACCGCTGACGACTTCACCGGCGAAATTGCAGACGGCATCGAGCGTGTTCTCAATCTGCAACCTCAGAAACGAGTTAGGCGCCCGCTTGGGGCTCCTGAGCCAGTAATGCCCAACCATCCGACCCTCGTCGGGGTTAGCAATCGCCCCCTTCTCAAGCTCCTCCATGGCCTTAAACGCCGCCTGGAAGCGGGGCTCCATCTCCTCGACGAACTCGTCCGTGAACCCGACCCGACTCACGTCAAGGAACAGCCCCAGCTCCTTGTGCTGGTACAGCCAATCCACGTACCTCCGCCAAAGCTCGCGTGGGTCTTTCTCCAACCCTTTGTTCTTCGTCTCCTTCTCCTTCCCGGCAGCCCCATCAGCCTCGGACAACTCGGCCGAAATCTCCCTCGCCACGGACGCGATTGCGGGGACTCGCTGGGAGCGAATCGGGAGCGAAACAGAGTCTCTTCGGAGTGAAAAGGCGGCTGCAGTAGTAGCTCTGAGATGGGGCTTTCGGGGTTTGAGGGATGGAGAAGATGAGCAAATTCCTGAGATTGAAGCCATTGAAGAGCGAGCAAGCACCGATCAAAATGGAACAAGATTTTTTTCTTTCTTTCTTTTTTTTCCTTTTTTATTTTTAATGGCTACTCCATTAACGGGTTCTTTTTTGATGGTTTGATTCTTTTATGTTGTCTCTCGCTGAGACTTAAGTCTCAACGCTTAATGAGGTTTTTGTATGTACTTGCGGCGTTGTACATGGTTCACACATTGATTGGTTGGTGGCCTTACTACAGGGGAATAGACTTTGTTTGGGCGATGATATTACCGTTATGCCCTCGCATATTCCTTTTCTCCACGCGTGGGCGCTGACGATTGGCAGATTGGCCTACTTGCTAGGCCGCTTGCTAACTTCTTGTCTCTTTTTTGTTTAGGAATTTTGATTTTAGGGTTTTTAGCATGATTATTTTTTGAATTTTTCAATAATTTACAATATATCTCCTGAATTTTTTTTTTAGCAATTAGGATCCTGAATTTAGGATTTAGCATGGTTAGCTCCTGAATTTTTCGTTGATTTGTAATGTATCTCCTGAATTTTTTTTTGGTAATTAAGACCTTGAATTTAGGGTTTTTGGCGTGATTAGCCTATGAATTTTTCACTGAATTGTAATATATCCCCTGAGTTATATGCAAATTTTTTAAGGGCATAATGGTTGTCTCACTTAGTTTAGAAACAAAAATAACAAATGGGAATTTGGAGGGAAAAAATAGTTTTGAAATTCAAATTTTTAAACAATTAAAGAATAAATTACAAATCAATGAAAAATTCAATGGCTAATCATGCCAAAAATCCTAAATTCAGGGTTCTAATTGCCAAAAAAAAAGTTCAGAAGATACCTTGCAAAAAATTCTAAATTCAAGGTCCTAATTGCTAAAAAAAAATTCATGGGATACATTGCAAATCATCGAAAAATTCAGGGACTAATCATGCCAAAAATCCTTGATTTTATAAGGTAAATTTTCAACAAAAAAAAAAACATTTCTTTTTATTGAGAATTCTAGATTTTAAAATTGTTTGAACAAATTCTGAATTTATTTAGAAAAATATTATTTTTAAAATATTATTAAAAATATATATTGGGCCCGTTTGGTTCAGACATTTGAACAGGTATATTTGAATGGAAATAATGAAATGAGTAATAACTGGAATGGTAGACATTTGAATAGTAACAAAATTAACGTTTGGGACAATTTATTAGAATGGTATATTGGAACTGTGAAAATATCAGAATGAATGTTTGGCTGAGATGCTGAAATGGTCAATTCGAATTGAAAAAAAAAAAAGCTGAATGTGCGTTTGGAATGCTTAAACTTTTATTTGTATATTAAAGCATCTTTTACATATTTCCTTTGTGTTATATTTGATGATTGATCAATTAATGGAAATTTGTTTCCAATTGTCAATTTTTATTTTATTAGTAGTATTTTTTTTTCTTTTGTTCACATTTTATTAGTGATTAATTAGTTTTATCGATAGAACTAGGATCTAACGAGTGTATGTCTTTATTATTAGTTTCATCTATAGTCCTCTACACTGCCGTTCAAGCTCAAAACATCGATCCCCTGTTAGAACAAAAAAAAATTTCATTCATGAATATTATGAACACAGTAACAACTGAGCTAAGTAATTAGATGGGCATTATCAGCAAATAGGTAAAGATATCAAAAGAATCCTTTTTCTACCAACAACTTCATTCAATATATAAATAAAAAATATAACTACAAAAATAATTATAGAAAAAATTAATTTACTATAGTTTGTCCGAAAAAAAATTAGTAATGTGTAGAAATAGATTTAACAGGTAAAAATTTTCAAATCCTAAAAGCAAAAAGAAATTTATATTCTTTATTCTCTTTGTGGGCTTTCCTTATTCTCTATGGGCTTCTGGCTAGGATACCAATCTTCATCAGTCTTATGGGTTTTATAGGATTAAAATTCTTGGTGCGCTCGTTTCCATCCAACTCATATAGTTGCTTGCAGTACCACCGTTGAAAGAGAGAGGAGAGGAGAGGAGAGGAGAGTCAGTTGGCTGGGGTGGGGTGCCGTAGGACAAGAAATAGAAGAGAAGCATTGAAGAAGAGAAGTGAAGAGGACGACAAGTCTTCAAGGATTTACTGTGCAAATGGGGTTTGACCCTTATTTGGGCTACTGTTAAAATGACCCATCCAAAAATACCTTGAACTTTCCATTCTAAATTCTACACAAATTAGACCATTCAAATAGTGAAAAAACTAAATGGACTATTAGAATTGAATTGCAAAATAGTTGAAACAAATGCCCATTTAAATGGGCTTAGAATTAAAATAATGGTAAATTGTTCAACTAAACGGGTCCATTATTTTTTTCTATGGAACTTTTAAAAAGTGGACATTTTCTAATTCGATATGAATTTTCAAAAAATTGAGCTTCTCTGAAATTTTTCAATTTTTTAGATTTTCAGCATGAATTTTTGTAAGAAGTCTTTTTTTATTCATCTCCGGACTCACAATGATTTCGCTTGCCAAATGGGCTAGGCCTTAAAGATTGAGTTTTGGGGATTTTGAGACAAGTCCTGTCTTTTAAAGTGATAGAATATTGGCATTGAAAAATCTAGTGTCACTAACTACACTTGATCAAATCTCGACACATGCTAATGTCATCACTAGATCCTGACACCATTGTAATCACCTACTATTCAACTAAACAGTCATTATTCATTACTCACTGATAATTATCAAAGTCACCAGATAACCATTTGTTACAGTTGGAGTCATCACTAAACTTTAACACTCACTGAAGTTACCCAGATTGGCAGTAGGTGATTGTAGAAGTCACTCACCCAAATAACCACATGACTTGTGATGGAGCATCATGGACCACCTCTTTGGCTCTCTAAATAGGCGGGATGTTGGGCACTTGTTGTCACTTCAAGCTAGCAAGCCAAGTTGGAACTCATGTGTTGCATGCAAATAAACCCAATGATTAGTCATAGCACAAAAAATGTGTATGTATTAGGCAATCATATAGTATTTAGTAAGCATACTCGATAGCGAGAACCACATAATAAATTAGTTTAATCGCGTAGTCAAAACAAATATTAAGACAACAAACAAGGAGCAAGGAGCAAGTAGGCAACAAATGGCCAATGAATAAATATCTATTCTCATCAATAGGGTAAAATAAGTATAAATACTCATTGATAGGGCAAGGGACTATAAAACTATTCCTCTATTATGCTAGTGGCCAAGACTCCTCTATAGGCACCCAAGTTATTCCTAAAGTGCTTTGTGATCTTTTATATATATGACAAGAGGAAAAATGATTTCTTGTGAGGAGACATATGGATAATTTAAAGAAAATAAAATAATTATCCACTTACAATCATACACTCCATTTTAGGTCCAAAAAATACGGAGTATTCGGTCATAATCTTGAGTAATTATGACTTAGACAAAAACAAGCCTATTTTTAAAAAATGTGTGCCAAATATGGCACAATGTGCGACCACCATAGATACACTGAACTCAAAACTAAAGGTGAATATGCTTACTAATCGAGTTAAATTTGCGACTATATCATGTATGTTTTCATCTTACTTAGTATAAAATACAAGAAATTAATAATGTTCGAATGCGAATATGAATTTCGGTAACACGTCGTAACTTTTTCTATAGACCCAAGTCAGGACTTTTTATCAAAATCTTAGGCCCCAGTCTCTGTAAAAATTCAACTTTTCTATCTCACTCTCACTGAAGAGTGAGATCCTCTTTGCTCTCCTCTCTTCAGTAGGATTTTCCTAGTTTTATGTTTTTCTTTCAATAATTATTCAATTTGTATGAATGTGTTGTTCCTATATATTTATTTTTATGAGATTTTGTCATATTATATTATAGATCTGTGTAAGTTTTATTTATTTATTTTTTTTTTTTGAGTTTTTATTTTTTATTTTTCGGTGATTTTCTTTAATTTATATGATCCTTATTTGGAAGAAAATCGATGTAAACATTGTACGATTCAAGAAGAAAGAGTATACCAGAGTTGGTGTTATACTTCAAGATGATGAAAATATAGACTTTTGTGGCATCTCTAAAATTCACTGTTCATATAGTAGAAAGTGATTTTAAAGTTGTTGTTGGTATGGTGTACTCCTTAATAGTATGTCTAGCAATGATCTAACTGCCAATAATATAAACTCTTTATTAAAAAGTAATGGCGATGACATTTGTCACTTTATTTTTTGTTCTGAGAATAAAATTTTTCATAGCCAGAATTTAATTTTTTATATTGATATAATTGAGAAATTTCTAATTTTATTGTTCCTTCATTTTGTAGCAAACAATTTATTTTAATAATAAATTTCACATTTACCTGGAAGATTATAATAATCATAGACCTTTACAATTTCACGAAAAGGTAAGTTAATTAGTTTACACAACTCTTTTATAACATAATCGGAAACTTATTAACATTCAGTCGTATACTTGGAAATTAATTTGCCATCAATTCTAATATTTTAGATGCGTGTTTCGTCTATTTGGATAACGAAAAAAAAAAGTCTCCAATCTATTTTTCTTTGGTTTTTTTTCCAAAGATTTTTTTTCCAAAAAGTAAAATGATTGTTTTCGCTCTAAAAGAAAAGGAAAAGTTCAAACTAATACTCCAGTCCAAGCCAATCCAATCCGGTGTACCAAATAAGCTGCTAAGGTCTAAGCTAAGCATGCTCGAATAAATTTATATAAGACTTTAATATTAAATTACCAGGGGAGCTTAGCTATTAACAGCTTACTCTTAATTATTCACAACTTCACAATTAATTTGAATTCAAAACAATATAGTGTAGAACTTCACATTAATATTCTTATTTTGCATACCTAAAAGTTAGATGACACACTTCGTTCCAAAAATAAGGAGACTAAAAAGTGTTTGGCTTAATAAGAGCATCTCCAATAACTATGCTATATATCATGCTAATGCTAAATTATTTAGCTTAAAAATGTATCTCTAAGGGTAATAGCACAAAGAATAACATATACCAAAATTTAGCATATGATATAATTTACAATATTATCACTGTTTTACATATAAAATATTCATATGTGGTTTATAATAAATTCAATATATGTATATATACTATTCATTAAACTTTATTTACAAGTTTATCTTTATTATATTACTATCAATTAAAATTAACAGTAGAATATTATTTATAATTCTTTTACATTGATCATTTTGTTCATTTATGTACAATATAAGTAATTGTAAATTAGTAGGTAAAGTTAGTTTTTATGATGAGTAATTAGTAAAATCAAATAATAAGGGTTAATGGTAGAAAAACATATTTTATAAACAAAAATAATATTTAAAATACAAAATAACACATATACATTTGAGTAAAACTCAAAAAGTGCGTGTTAAATTTAGTATGTAATGTGAAATCTAGAATTTAGCACACTTTTTTTAGCATATTGTATTGGAGATGATCTAATAAAAAAAACAGCTTTTGTTTTTAAAAAAAGAAAATTGTTTTATGAGAACAATTGGGATATTTGATATTATTTTATGAGAATAGTTTTTACAAACAATTAAAGAAAATAAAAAGTTTAGAGAAGAATATTGTTGAAAAAAAAAAAAGAAACTCAAATCATCATCTCTCATAGCTTTAGTATACTAAATCTTTCTCATCACTTTATCTCTCTTAAATCTCTGTTATCACATTCTTTTTTCTTATTTTTTCTAATCACTTTCTTACTCTCCTCATATCTCACATCACTTTCTCTATCCTAATTTTCTCTCATAACTTCATCTCTCCTAATTTTCTATAATCACTCTCTCTCTATTACATACATCATTTTTTATATCCTCGTTTTTTTCAATCATATTCTCTCTCCTTATTTTATATTATTATTTTCTCCCTTATGATTTTTTCCATCTTTATTATTTTTCATGACTTTGTCTTTCTTTATTTTTTCTCCTCATGCATTTTTATTGCTTTCTCTCTTCTCATATATCATTGTTACTTTCTCTATCCTCATGGGTTCTCATAAGTTTCTCTCTCTTCATTCTCTCTTATGACTTTCTGAGACTTATTTTCTCTCATTTTCTCAATACCTTTTCACTTGTGAGTCTGTCTCTTTCTTGCTCTCTCTTTAATTTTTTCTCTTCTTATTTTCTCTCTCTAAATATTTTTTTCGTTGGAATTCAATTTTTTTTCCCTCTACAAACTATTTTATAAAAAATTTCTAGAAACTAACTTTATAAAACAATTGCCAATAAACACCTCTTATTTTTTGAAAACAAGGAAAAAATAATTTTTGTTCTCATCTTTAAAAGCACAACTTTGACAATAGAAAAAAGTACCAAATAGCCCTAAATATTAATGAGTTTAGAGGTATTCCTTTTATAGACAAGGATATTGTCCTAGATCCTAAGTATCAATGACTCGAAAACATTGATTCTAGTCCAAACTTTGGATAATAGATTAATTTTCCATTCAGTTGTTGATAAACTATTATTGGAGGTATTTAACTTAGGGAAAATTATATAATCAATCATAAATTTTTAATTTTCCTCCTTTTTTCCACAAAAACTATGCATCTTAGGAAATTACAATCCAAACATTTGATTTTGGATTTCGTTTTAAATTTCTCTATGATTAATACAACCAATTTAAATTAGGAAAATTAGATGCGTGTCCTTTCTTTTTATACTTTGTTTAATAAAAGTCTATTTTTCTCTTTCTATAGCTAAATGGCCAAGTGTATAAATATTTACACTTGATATATCTATTTGTATGCCAACTTTAGATTATGCACCGTATATATTAGTTTTTAGATTGGGTATATCATATTTTACACTTAATATATATATTGATATACTGATTATTTTGTTACAGCATTTGAAAAATGAACATTTACTTAAAATTGATCTAAAATTTAGTTATTTTGCTATAAGAACCTTTAAACTACTCAATAAAGATACAAAATTTATCATTAATTTGTACACACTAGAAAAGTCATCCAAACAAATATAATCCTAAATTACTTTGATAAAGCAAGACAAATTTTAATAATTTATATTATGGTTGGCAACTCAAATAAGTAATAATCTTTTATCTAATTTTGTTGAAACTTTAGGTTTATATTTGTTTCATTGATTTTTTCTTTTGGTGATTATGGAAAGTACATTTTATTTTTCATATAGTGATTTTGATTTAGTTGCATTGACTAGGGAGAAATTTGAAATAAAATCTAAAACAAAATGTTTGCATTGTATTTTTTTTCTTTTTCAGAATGTAAAGATTCTTTGTGCCAAAAAATAAGGGATATTTTGACCATATTTTAAAGCCCATGGTGAAATGTGGGACAAATTATAACTAATTTATAAAAATAGATAATTTTTTAACGAAAAATTTGTAAATCCAAAATTACTCACAAGTCTCCACTGTCGAGCAAAACTTTGACTTCAGTCTAAAAAACCACATATGAAGTTTCAAAAAATTAGATTATTTGATGACAATAATTTAACTCTTTGACTTCGATTGTGATAAAGATTCATAAATGCGGTTAGTGAAGAAATCTGAAGTGGCCATAGTTCCAAGATAAGAAGATTCAGACATTGTAATTAGGAAATTTAGATAATTTGGACATATGATATCACATTCAAAATTAGTTTTGATGAAATTCATGAATAACACTATTTTGATCATCATGAGGTTATAAATAGACCCGTAAGTTTAAAAACCGAAAAAAAAAAAAAATTTCAGAGGTTGAGACTGTGTAATTTTTCTCTCTATCTTTCTACCGCTATGAAACTAATGAGGTTACATATGGTTCATTTAAGCTTTGCAAGCCATGCAGCCTCAACATAAAACTTGTTGCTTAATGATAAGAACTAGGATGTTTAAATCCGCACGATTCAATTCAATCCGTACAATCCACTCCGTAAAGTGCGGATTGGTTTAGATGGAATTACCGAAATTCACATTTAAATTATATATACTAATATATATATATATATATATATATTTATATATTATGCATGTTTTATAATTCATATATGTTGTAAAATTTATTATTGGTTGTAATTTAAGATGTCAAATATTTTTAAATGAAAAAAGAAATGCTAAAATGATGCGTAGTGAGCCAAACTTATTACAAGAAAAAGGTCCAAATTTATGCATTTAGAATAAAAAAATAACGGATCTAAAATAATCTGCATATTTACAGACTGAATTGGTTAAAAAGTTTAAAAAGTTTATGTGGATTGAATTGTATACGATTTCTAAAATCCAAATTAGTGTGAATCATTTATAATTTTTAAAAAAGTGTGGATTAGATTGGATAACACCTCTAATAAGAAGAAATCGACCGAAAAAAAGTGTGAAGAGATATTTGCATCTGTTTTTTTTTTTTTTTTTCCCTCTCTAAAAAGAATATTAATTATATTTCAATTTACAAAATTCCATGTCCATTTTGTTTTTCTTTCGTGAGCTAAATGAGAAAAAGAAAAAAAAAAAAAAACAAATATATAAATGTTTGAGGAGGAGTATACGCGTCGCGTCCTTGTGCACAGATAGACAGTAGACAGGACTCAGGAGTGAGTAGAGGAGGAGGAGATTTATGTATATATACATACATAATATCCACCCTCCCGAGTCGGCCAGTCTCATATCTCCGTAGAATAGAATCATCATATATTATCCGAAACGCCTCAAAACCCGCCCTCTGTTTCTCCCAGAACAGAAAAATCGACCAAGACTACGAACAGCTGAAGCAAGAAGAAACAGAAAAAGAGAAAGAAAAAAGAAAAAGATGATGTGGGACGACTGGGACGACAATATTAACAACAACAATAATGTGCCAAACACCGAGGAATCCGAGGCCGACCAAGATTCTTACCTCAATTTTGACTTATTCTCCTCCATTTCCAAGCCCAAGGTTCACCTACCCTTTTCCTTTTCTTTTTCTTTTTTTTGGGGGGGGGGGGTTATTTATTGACATCTGTTTATCTTTTTTTGTTAATTCAAATTTTTTGTTATCTAAACTGGATTTTATTCTTAAAAAACATTTGGGAATGTAAATGGGTATTGCACTATTCTATGCAGGATTATTATAAGATATTGGAAGTGGGTTATGATGCTACCGACGATGCCATTCGATCCAATTACATTCGCCTCGCTCTGGTTCGTCATCTTTTGTTCTCCAAAATTACTCCCACTTTCATGGATTAGGTCTTTTTTTTTTTTTTTTTTTTTTTTTTTGGGGAAAAAAATGAAGAACACATTTTTTTTTTTTTTTTTTTTTTTTTTTTTTTTTGGGGAAATAAATGAAGAACACATATCTTATGTATTTATTTTATTTTATTGTTTTTGAGTATTGCGCAGAAATGGCATCCGGATAAGCAGAAAGACCAGGATAGTTCCACCTCCAGGTTTCAAGAAATAAATGAGGCCTATCAGGGTAAGTTCATTTTTTTTTTTCCTGGGTTTGACAATTTGATTGTTAGGTTTTTAATTTGGATGTTACTTTATATCGGTACCACAACTAGAAGACCCTAAGAAAAAAATTGGTAACTATAATGAAGTCCCTCAAAGAACATGCTTTGTATAAATGCGTTAGTTTCATTGCGTTGAATAAAAGTGAAGGTAATGAATCGTGTTAGCTTTTTCTCGATGTGAAATTTGTTCATGATGCCCTTTGGATAGCCAGAGTAAGCTAGACTCTTTATGCTTTGTAGTTATCGATTTTCAAGGGTTTGAGATTTTTGAGGAAATGGTTTCTTTTACCTCTTGGTCATTTTCATTTACGCTAAATTGGTGGGACATTTAGAATGAGATTGATGTATCATTTTGGTGGATGAGATGAATCAGAATTTTTATTGGGGAAGTATTCTGATTCTGAGTTCCCAGTTCTGGTTTTGATAATGAGAAGCAATGGTTAAACGGATGGATGATACGATAGTAAGTAAATAATTTTTCCTCATCCTATTGGATGTAGCAGGGTTTTTCTGAATCTCGTTAAGATTTGTGTTCTAGTGGCTATTTAATTAAGTACTTTTAGCTATTATTAGTTTAAAAAGTGGTTTAAAAAGATCCTATACCACATTTTTGATTTGTGAAGAATTGACAGTGCTGCAAATCCAAGGCCATTTGGTCAATTCCCAGTTAAGATTGATGATTATATACAGGGAGTTAATGGTGCATATTGTAGGCTTTTCGTAGATAAGACACAAGAGTAGGATCAAAGGACACTTTGTAACGCCCCAAGTCCACATCGGGTATGCTCTGGGAAGATCATGGGTATTTAAGTGATGGTCTATGAGCCCAAAAGTACCTTCAAGCTAGCACTTTGGGGTGAGGTCCAGTGGTGTTACATTTAGTATCAGAGCCGACCCAGTCCATACCTATGTGGGCCTTGGAAGGCTGCCACAGGCCGGAATCGTGGTAAATGTGGACCCCGCCCATAGGGGTTATATGTGGGCTATTAAATGTAGACCCCCTAGCGAGGACGCTAGGCCCTTAACGGGGGGAGATTGTAACGCCCCAAGTCCCACATCGGGTATGCTCTGGGAAGATCATGAGTATTTAAGTGATGGTCTATGAGCCCAAAAGTACCTTCAAGCTAGCACTTTTAGGTGAGGCCCAGTGGTGTTACACACTTGGTTGGCAGGCTTCTCGAGGGAGTAGTTTGACAATTTGCAATAAAAGAATATATTTTCTAAAAGAAGTAAATGTTCTTTAACTTGGTTCATCATATTAACAAGAAATGATAATAAGCTGATTAGCTCATTAAGAATAAGTCCAATGTATTATTTGTTTCCATCTTTTCCAATATGTATCTGTGCATGTATCTGTTTGTGTATAGTTTATTTCACATGGTTGGATTCTGCAAGCTAAATGAGATGACATAATCATTTTCCCCCTTTCCTTTCTGTCGGTTGCCATCTATTTTGTTCTATCCATAGTTTGATTCTGCTGCAACATGACAATCTTTATTGCATCCCCCAGTCTTAGGAATTCTGCCAGATGTTGAGTTTTGTTTGTCAAATTCTGCTGTCTTTATCAGAAATTTGAATGATCGTGAGTTAGAACAGGTTTCAGATTTGGTATTTTTATTGGATTCTGTTAATCTATGTGAGGGATGATAGGAGGGTGTGGAAACTAGAAGGTTCTAAGATGTTCAGTAGCAGATCAATGTTAAAGAACTAACTTCAATTTAAGGAGTTCGGTCCTTTGAATCTTGTTCTGTCATTTGGAAAGCTTGTGCACCACCAAAAGTGAAGGTTTTTAGTTGGCTTGTAGCCCTAGGAAATTTTTATACTCAAGATCTTTTTCTGAAACGGAACCCTTTCTTGGCTCTCTCTCCAGCTTGGTGTGTGCTTTGTAAACTAGATAATGAATCTATGGATCATTTATTTCTGCACTGTCCTGCAGTTGCATTCCTTTGGTGCCAATTACTTAAGGAGCTCAGAGTTTCCTGGCTATGGCCTTGTTGTTATAAGGATGTCTTTCAGTTTGATCGAGGGTTTTATGGCCTCGGTGGTTGTAGGAAAAGGTTTTGGAACTATGCTATTTTGGCTATGTATTGTTCTTTTTGGCTGGAAAGGAATAACTGTATTTTTGAAGATAAAGAAGTTTGTTTGGAGTCTCCTTGGGATAAAGTTAAATTCTGGTTTGCTCTTTGGATCTTTGACACTAAAGAGTTCAAAGATTTGATGTTTTCAGATTTGATTAGGGATTGGAATATTTGGTTGTAACTTTAAGACGATATCGTGGCATCTTCTTGTATTTTCTTTCCTTTTTTTATTAAAATTCTTCCCTGTTTCTTATAATAATAATATATAAAAAAAACTTTTGGAGAAGGATCTTATTATTACGGAAAATGTAGAAGAAACAGCTGTATTGAAGTTGTAGCAAAATTATTTTAACTAATGTGTCTCTTTTTAATTTGTTGAACAGTTCTGAGTGATCCTGTAAAGAGATTAGAATATGACAAGAAAGGGATGCTATATGTCTATGATTACAATTTAATTGTAAGAGACTCTCTTCCTCTACCCAGAGTTCTCTTCATATTCTTTTACTCTGCAAGATGGTCTTCTAATTTTTCATTTATTGGTTGCAGGAGTACCTAAACCGATACAAGGGTCTTATATTGACCTGCAATGGGCTTGGGATAAGGCATTCAATCTGGTAAACCAATGGACCATGCAAAGATATCCCTTTTGGAACATCTTGAACAATTTGCACAGTGCATTGCTTCATATCTGTCGAATCTGCAAGTTGAACAATTGAGGACAAGGATCTTTGGCCTGGAGTGTATTGAGGGTTACTGTTGGCTTATGCTCATGTATAAATATAAACAACGATGTCACCATCTTGTTGTGACATCATACACCTGCTCATGTTACCTCTTCTTGGAGGATTGTGATTAAATAATCTTCTCCTTTTGCTTATGAATCGATTGAGGAGTAAGCAAAGGGCACTTTTCGCTAGTATCTCTTTCTCGCTCTCTCTCTCTCTATATATATATACACATGTGAGAGCTAGTACACTAGAGATCTTTTTTATTCCCTATCTACAGAGAATTTAATTTTGACTGTTATATCTCAATTTAACGGTTATAAAAATAAATGCTCTCATTTAATTTAAATTAGAATTTGTTACAATATAATTAATTATAATTATTAAATTAAAATTTAAAAGTCAAAATTATTGTAACTATTAAATTAAAATCTAAACGTCAAAATTAATTTCTCTATGGATAAAGAATAAAAAAAAACCCTTACTTTATTCGTTTCCGCTATAAAATGTAAATGAAAGTAGAGAGTTGTCGAAGCACGGAGAATATCTTTTTTGTTGCTCTGTCTGATGACTTTTGTCGCTCCGTCTGATGACTTTGTCTATAGAAGCTTTAGATTCGTTGGTCTTTCAGTTAGACTAGGTCAGTTTTCACTTCATTATATCTGGGCAGCATTGTGGCAATTACATGTACTTTTCAAGAACGCAAAGATTTTAGGACTTAAATATTACTTTGAAGACAAAAAAGAATAATGCTGTAGGGCACCAGTGGTGTCCAGCACACAGTGATGTGTCAATTTGTCACTGACTAATCATAATTATAATTTAAGTAGGACCAATGTAGGACCCAGTTTATTAATTAAATCATCCAGTGATAAACAGACATGTCACTGTTTAAAATGGTCGGCAAGGTCGTCATCTAACCATACACGTAAACCATCTTATTAGAGTTCTTAATGATTAAAATGAGAGTAAGCTTCGCATTTTTCTTCGGGGGGAGGCGTGGACATTTTAGAAGCGGATATTGGTATTTTGCTCCTTCAGGTCCAAAGGCCTACTTCGTGGTTTGGTGTAACCTTGAATTAGTACGGCTAAAATGTTCATTCTACTTCAATGTGTATTGTTTCATGTCACTGTGTGATGATTCGATTCGTGTTCACGAAGGGTTTAAAGCATGTATTGATAAAGAATATCTGATAGTATGAACCTTTCATCTTACAACAACAGTCTAAGTAGATCAACAAGTAAAGATTCTAGCTTCCGAAATACATCTATTTATCTCAAGGAAAAATTATTAGCAAATTAACTCATCAAGAAGTTGAAATGCATACAACAACTTTCTTTCTCTAGAAACCAGTTCAACCAGCATGGCCCAGGAATCAGGTTCGGGTTTGAATCCCATATCCACCAATGCAAACAAAGCCATGGCTGCGTCATCTGCCATTCCAGCATTGCTAAGGCGAACAAGCAACTCATTTGAAGTCGCGAAATGTGGGAGAAACCCTCTACCCAGCATCAAATCTAACAAGTCTGTAGCCCTTTTCAGATCATTCTTTTGACATAACAAATTCAACACAATCCTGTAACTTGCCTTGTTCAGATGCATACCTTCATAGGGAAGTCTTTCAAGCATTTCAAGAGCTTCCTCAAACTTGTCCTCTCTACATAGTCCTCCAAGTATCACGTTAAAGGTCACTACATCAGGCCTGCAATCTTTCTCTTTCATCTCTTTCAGCAACTCCAAAGCTTTATCCGTTCTTCCAATTCTACAGAAGCAATTAATCATAGTTGTGTAGCCGACTTTGTCGGGTTTCAGACCAAAGTTCTTCATCTCATCAAAAATCTCTTCAGCTTCCTCAAATCTTCCCGCCTTCAAGAAACCACTTATCAGGGATGAGTAATTGAATACATTTGGGTTACATCCATTTCTCTTCATAAACTCCATTATCTTCCTTGCCCTGTCAACATTACCTTTGCGGCAAAACCCATTAATCAACACATTGTATGTCAGGACATCAGGTAAGATTTGATCCTTTGAGATCATTTCCTCAAAAAGTTCGATTGCTTCTTTGAGTCTCCCACTTTCACAGAGACCATTTATCAGAGTTGCGTACGTAATCTGGTTAGGATAAGAAATTTTGGCGTTCTTCATTTCTTTCACAACCTCAAAGGCAGATTCAAGATCCCCGTTCTTGCAATGGTGCTTAACCAAAATATTGAAAATGCATGTGTTTGGCTTCAAGTTGAGATTCTTCTTTGAATCCATTAGAAACTGTCGGGCCAAATCAACCTGGCTTGCATCAATCAGGAGATTGAGACAAGTGCTGATGGCTTTTAGCGAGGGCTTTTCCCGAACAATTGGCCGGATGGCATGGAATATCTCAAGAACTTTTTCATCCAAAGAGTACTTCGAAAATTGCTTCATGAGGACCAGGAATATAGCTTCATGAAATTTACAGGTTTCATAGGTCATTTGACGAAGAATTGAATCAACTGCCTGGAACTTCTTGGACATAGCAAGCTTATGAAGGATAGTTGAATAGGTTGCATTGTTATGATTGAAACCATTTTGCTCCGACACATTGTTGAATATTTCCAATGCACGCTTTGGATCCTTCTCACGCTTGATCAAGTTGATTGCAGTTTCGTGAGAAATATATTTGACTTTTCTCCGAACTTCTACAGAGGTTGTTGTGGATTCGGTTGGAGGGTCCGGTTTCCGGGGGCTGACTTTTGAAAGCCGAAGGGGAGAGATCCATGGAATTGAAGATGACGCTGCTAAAGGTGAGGAAGAGAACCAGCGGTGCTGACTAGAAGTAACTCTCACTAGATTCATGAAATTTGCAGTAAGTAGATATCTGTAGGAAAAAAGTTACATATATATATGTGTGTGTATATATATATATGTAAAGACTTAAGAACAAAACCAAATTCTTCTAGACATGAATGAAAAAACAAGGCACACAAACCCCAATACAAGAAGAAAATCAGACCAGAAAACTCATGAGAAGCTGAATTTGGAATTGGAAGAATTGTAGCGGAAACTGATATTAAGAGAACAAGAAATTCACCAAGTTTGTCCTTTGAACACACCAAATGGCAAATGCAAGGACAATGCACTGCGGGAATTCGTTTTGAGTTGAAAAAGAATAATGATACGCTGGGCATGTGCCACTATTATCCAGGGGCACAGCAATATGGTGGGCTGAGGAAAGAGTAAAACAACCATAAGCTCATATAGACATTTTAACGAACAGTTGGTACTCAAGAAAAATAAAAAGGAAAAACGAAAAATGCCAGATGCACGTAAACCAATTACCGATACAGAAGCTGTTCTAAATAAAATATCAAACTTTTTGAGATTTAAGGAGAAAAACACAATTCCAAACTTGGCCCATCTACCTGGTTCTGGTATATTCAAAGCGAATATAAATGAAAATGGGCAGATTTCGAAAGAAGAATACAAACAAAGTCAGAGAATAGCTATTGAATTCAAAGAAAATACCAAGTTAAAACGTCACCATGACAAAAGAGAATGAAACAGAAAGGTAATGGTTTTGCACGCACTCCTGTCCTTTCACACCCTCAACTCTCTAGACTGTATCTTCTTGCCCGAGTGACCGAACTTGTAGAACTGGAGCACATCGGCTTCACAAACAAACGACAACATATTTCATGCAAACGACATTTCCATGTAAAAGACACCTACGACAGCCGACTTTTAACGTTAAACGAAGCACGTTTCCGTACAAACGACATCAAAGTTTTTGGTATAGAAGGATATCATAGAGAAAAAGGAGGGGACTGGTTTGGTTGGCGCAAAAAACCAAACCACTTATTAAATTGGGTTAATTACGACACCAAGTCAAATTCAAGTTGTACTCCATCTGATAATTGAAGTTTTAAGCACACTCCTATATTTTTATACTAAAAAATTTAACTAACTACATAATAATAACATTATTCTCTAGGTGGTGTGTTTTTTTTCTCCCTCCTTTTTCTTTTCTCAACCTTTCTATATAAATCTGTCACTAAAATTGAAATTTTTAAATTTTTTTTTTTCTCGTACCTTTTGGATGAATTTCAATTCTAAAATTGGACAACAAAAACTCAGTTAAATTTCTTTTTGCATGCCTCTAATAAGTTCTAAAGAACCACACTCATTTGGAGTTATCTTCAACTTTTTGCATTTTTAGCAAACAATCATTTTTGTATAATTTCAAATACTGAAAACTATCAATATTTTATTTTTCTTTCTTTCTTCTCTCCTAAAAAATTTGGAGATTGTAGGTTGTTATATTAAATCAGGGTTTAAATATCTATCTTCTTTTACCTTTTCTTTTTTTTTTTTTCCCCTCCATTTCTCTAAAATATTTATGGTGGAGTTCTTAAGTTTCAATTTAGGGTTCTTAATTTATTATTTCAAAATATAAAGTATAGTATTTATTAATTCTTTAAAGGGAGAAAAAAAAGAAAGGAAAGAGATGATTTGTCTCTTCAAAATGAACGTAATTTACAATTTGTTCATCAACGATTATATAAAATTCAATCAAATTATCGTTCGATTTAGTTTTGTTGATCCAAGTGTCTTATCAAATATGTCCGAGGGAGTGTGGTAAGAAAAAAAATTATTAATTAATATGGTATTTAGATATTTATGTCATTGTACGTAAGGATATTTTTATAAGAAAAATAGTTATTAATTTATTTAAGTGTAGCTATATTTGTACCCCAATAATAAGTAAAAAGACAAGAATAGATAACTGTTGACGGAGGTTTTGTCAGCAGAATAATTAACCAAATTCTAAGAGCGAATCCGACCAAATTGCATACAGAGTTTTTAGATGTCGCATACAATCTTCTGAAAAATAAAGAGAGTGACTTTATAGTGGTTCAGCCCCAAAAAGATGACCTATGTCAACTGTAGTTTATTATAGAGAGAGTGTATACAGCGCTATAGTTTCAGTTCAGCAAATGAGTGCATTTGTGAACTTGTCTACAATATGACTGAGGTCTCCTATTTATAGATGGAGAGTCCTAGTTATTTACAATTAGAGGTGGCAATTTAGGTCACGACACGATAACACGACTCGAAAACGACACGAAGTTAGCGGGTTTGGGTTTGTCTTAAATAGGTACAGGTCAAAACAGGTTAAACCCGATTAAACACGATTAAATAAGAGGTCATTAGCAGGTTAACCTGTTCAACCCGAAATTGACCTATTTAACACGATTAAATTTTTTGAGATATTATATTATCTTGTGTGTACCAAGACTTAAAACTTCCCTTTTATGTTTTATGTACTAAAACTCGACAATTTTTATTTTGGTTTTAAACTTTGGATTGTGTGTTATATTTATTTGATTATAGTTGCTTGGTTATATTAGAAATATAAAATAAGTTAATAGATTATATCAAGTTATATTGAAAATGTGAAATATGTTAACATGTTAAAATTAATAAGTTAATACGTTATGTCAAATTAAACCAAATACAATATATTTAACATTAACATGTTAAATTGAGTTCAATTAACGAGTTAACAGTATATAGATTAGCAGATCGTATTACGTTGGACACGATCTAAATACGACCTATTTAAATAACGTGTTAAATGTGTCGCTCATAGGTTAACCTGTTTATTTAGCGTGTCAGGTACGAGTTTACAAATCATGACACGAATAATAAATGTGTCGGGTTTAGGTTTGGTAATTGCTTGTTATATATATACCTCGACACGACACGAATATGACACGACAACACGAATTGCCACCCCTATGTACAATTGTATGCACCGTTTTAGGTAGCATGATTATCTCAAAATAATAAAATAATTACAAATATTCAATATTTATCTAAATATAAAGGAATTATCCATATTTGAATAAATTATCATAATTTAAATGATAATTATCCAACTATTTGTTGAGTTATCCATCTTCCAGAAGAATCTGTCGTAGTTGCGTACACTTTCTGGAGTATTAGCATATCAAGTTTGCTGCTAGTTAGCTTCTCAATTCGCACGCAAGTGGTAGTAACATGCTAGCTAACTTGTGCAAGCTATCTCACTTTCCAATGAGCTAGCTATCTTTCACTCATTTGAGACAACCATTTTGCTAGTAGATAAAAATGAGCTTACACAGTTGAGATCGCATGTACTTTTTAAGTTGTGGTTGATGACAAGTAGAATTCCTCATATTGAAAGCTTGCACGCCCTTCATATTTTGTACGCACTTTATATTTTGCGCGCACTTTTTTTATAGCTTATATTTTTAGCATACAACAATAACATATTAAAAACTAAGATAAAAGCACCCTATATACTCTCAAGCTTTCTTCCTTGCATACATCCCTCAAAATTGAAAATTAGCGATGGTAGTTTCTAATTCTTATGATAAAAAGAATGAATCAATATTGAAAAGAACAACCAAGGAAATAGAGAAATAAACAAGAACCATGAAATGAACAAAAACTACTAGAAGACACATACAAAAAAAAAAAAAAAACAGTACTTCAAAATTACCGAAAAAAAACTCAACACAATATATGAGGAACTACAATTTTGATTTCGTATCAATAGAATGGTTCATACTTTATTTCATGATGAAATGAAAGACTAAAATCGTATGTAAAATGCTCTATTTTCTTTTTGCCTAGTTTACAAACTCATGTTTCATAGAATTTTGGGATTTCATTTTGATGTGTTTATACTTAGTCTGGAGGTTATCTCTTCTAATACTTGCTCTAATTTGATTTGTATTCTTAAAGTGATAGAAGAGAAAGGTATGTAAAGAAGATGAATAGTGCTGGAAAATCGAGGGAGAGGGAGGAGGAAGATGGCATGCCTTCATTTTTTTTAATTAATTTGTCTTTTTTGTTATTTTTTATATTAAATAGTGCCTTAAATCCAATTGAGGTGTATACATAATCCTTCTTTATTTAATAAGGGGTGTGAAGATAAAAAGGGTTAGCAACAGAGCCAACATTCTTTAAGTTGAGTGAAAAAAAAAAAAGTACTTCTTTTTTTTCTTTAAATTTTTTTAGACCTAAACTAATCTTAAAACCTTAAAAAAAATCAACTAAACTCATTCATAAAGAGAGAAAAATAAAGAAAATAATTAGGAAAAACTAATGCGAAAAAAGTTCAAAGTAGTTTTATTCCAGTTAAAAAATTTTTTAGCTACTGAATGAGATATTAATTTACTTTTAACTCTAAAATTTGATCAATAATGTTGATGAATGAGCAATATGCATAAGTTAAAAAAAAAACGTACAGAAAATAATTAGATAACAAGGAATTTTCCTTAAAAAAAAATAACAACCGTAGTTTTTGTTTTTTGTTTTTTTTTTTTTAAGTGAAGCTTAATTCATAACCTCCACTTATTATAAAAAAAAGGAAAATAACTCACGCACCTGTATGGGCCGTATTCTTTGGGTTATATGTGAGCGCATAACAATAAGTTAACCTATAATTTACAAATAGTTTCTTATCAAGCAGAGTTTAACTTTTCAAATAACTCTCTTTTTTCAGTTTCTTTTTTTTTTATAATTTTTTTTATGAAACACATTTGTACAATTTCGTAATTATTCAAATAAATAATATATAAGCTCTAGTAATATTTTATTACTCAAAGGGAAAAAAGGGTAAATATCACTTGGGGTCCCTATTCTTTCCCAAAGGGCTCACTTAAGTCCATATTATTTTTTTTCCTAGCGTTTAAGTCTCCAAACTTTGATTTTCATAACATATTAGTCCTTTAGACTCTCTTCCGTCAAAAAGAGTATTAAATAACACGTGCATAGCAAGAGTAAAAGAATCGACCTTTTAGGGGAGAAAAGAGAGCAACAACTCCCATCTCCCATTAAAGTTGACCTTAGACAAAAATGTAGGATTCTATTTGCAGATGTGGGTTTCAAGTTGAAATCAAAACATCTTGGACTGATTTAAACCCATGTAGAAGGTTTATGGTGTGCCGCAATTATAGGGTAAGATCTGATTTTTTTTAATCAACTGTGTTATATTTTTAAAATTTTTTTAAATACAACAATAAAGTGGGTGCGACTACTTTTTATGGGTTGACCCTCCAATGTGCGAGAGGTCTAGGCAAATAATTCATGATCTAATTCAGAATATAAGAGGCTTGAATTAGAGAATTCAAGCTTAAAAAAAGGAGTGAGCATATATATATATATAACCAGATTTCTAAATTCTAAGCCCTAAAATTAAAAGTGATCTGAAATGACTTATCCCAAGAGTTTCTAACACAGAGTGAAAATAGCTTATCCCAACAGTTCCCAGCACAGAGCGAGTTCAAAAATTTTGGGGAGGAGGGGGGTAGGGGAGGAAAAAAAAAGAGGTAAAAATATTTGCATACGTATCATCATTCAAAACTTACCATATTGTGGAAGAGGATAAGCATTGGATTGTATCATCTTCAAAAAATATTCTGCAGAGCCATTCGAAGAAATAAGACAAAGACAATGGAAAGAAACCCTAATTTAATTTCGGCTAAAATTCGGCCTAAATCCAAAATAAACTATCAATCTCACCTCATCCGTAGATCTATGAAAGAGAAGAACAAGGATTGAAGTCGAAATTTGAGCTAAATTAACGATATCATCATTTCTGCCATTCTCGTCTACACTCCTGGTGGCTGAAATACTAATCGGTCTTTTTCCCCCTAAAAGTCGACTCTTTTACTCTTACTACAGTCACACGTGCATAGCACTTATTATTTAACGCTCTTTTCGATGGAAGAAAGCCTAAGGCTTTATTTGGTAGGAGGGATAAGTGGAAGGACGAAGAGGGTTGGAGAGAGAGGAATGGATCTTCCTTTGTTTGATAGGAGGGAGGGGAGAAGTAGAGGGAGAAAGTCTCCCTCCGGGCCCACAAAATCTCATCCTTCCAACTTTGGAAGGATTGGAGAGAAATGGATTTAAATTATAAAATAGATATTGTAGTAATTTCAAGAATAAATATTCTCCATTTCTCTTACTCTTCATTCTTCTTACCAAACAAAATAGGAGATTATCACTCTCCTCTCCCTCTTTCACATTCTCCATCCTTCTCTAATTTCCCATCTTTCCTACTCTCTTTCCCTCCTACCAAACATAGCCTAAGGGACTAAGTGTTATGAAAATCAAAATTTGAGGACTCAAACGCTAGAAAAAGAGAATGGGGACTTTAATAAGTAAGTGGGAAAAAATTGGGACCGAGGAGATATTTACCCAAAGAAAAACTTTGAGAATTTTATATTTTCTTTTCAATAAAGAAGAATCAGAGCTTTAATGAGAAATTAATAAATTAATGAGAGCCTTTTATTCTGTTCCAAACGATAAAATTCTGTCAAATCTCTCGCCTCTCTCTCTCTCTACTAATTAGAGTCAATTTCTCTCTTCTTCTCTTTCTCAAACACTTTCTACAGAGGACCAAGCGAAGCTAACAACAATGGCGTCCACTGTTCCAGATAACCTAAGCAGAGAGCAGTACGTGTACCTAGCGAAGCTCGCCGAGCAAGCCGAGCGCTACGAGGAGATGGTCCAGTTCATGCAGAAGCTGGTGGTGTCCTCCACCCCCGCCGCCGAGCTCACCGTCGAGGAGCGCAACCTCCTCTCCGTCGCCTACAAGAACGTCATCGGCTCGCTCCGCGCCGCCTGGCGCATCGTCTCCTCCATCGAGCAGAAGGAGGAGGGCCGCAAGAACGACGACCACGTCGCCCTCGTCAAGGAGTACAGATCCAAGGTCGAGTCCGAGCTCTCTGAGGTCTGCGCCAGCATCCTCAGGCTCATGGACACCAACCTCATCCCCTCCGCCTCCGCCTCCGAGTCCAAGGTCTTCTATTTCAAGATGAAGGGCGACTACCACCGCTACTTGGCCGAGTTCAAGGTCGGCGACGAGCGCAAAGCCGCCGCCGAAGACACCATGGTCGCTTACAAGGCTGCGCAGGTATATTTCCTTGCCATCTCTTCAATTTAGGGTTTTTTTTATTTATTTATTTTTTCAATAAATTGAATTGTGATGATCTTAGCATTGATTAGAATTTATTGGGTATTATTTCGAATTGAGGGCTAATTTTTAGTGAAACGAATCGTAATAAGAAAATGTTTCTGGAAATGAATGAGAATTGATTAAAAAATTGTGTTTTTCCTTATTTACTTTCACATTATAATACGGATTAGTGAAGATGGCCATTGTTGTAATTGTTATAATGTTTTTGGTGATCAAGGATATCGCGCTTGCGGATCTTGCACCAACGCATCCGATTCGATTGGGGCTAGCGCTCAATTTTTCAGTGTTCTATTACGAGATTCTCAATCAGTCTGATAAAGCTTGCAGCTTGGCCAAACAGGTTTTTTTTTTTTTTTTTTTTCAAACCCAAATTATTTGTTGTTGTTATTTTTATTTTTCTCTCGCTTTCATAATTTCACATGTTTGCTTCGTTGGGCCACTGAGTAAGGTTGAACTGGAATGTTATGGAATCTTATATTATAATTTATTGCATTCTTTAAAATATCTGGTACAGTTCCAATGTTTTTATTAATTGTATATGACTCGGCTACAGCAAGATTGAGACTAGAGAGGATTGGTGCAACAATTTCTTTGGTCGCTTGCTCTCTGCCTACCTTCTTTGTGCTTTTTCATTTATTGTAGAATTTGGGCTCGGTTTATTTTTAGGATCCAATCATCATATTCACAATATGTATTGAATTGGGTTGTTTTGACCGAAGGAGGTTAGACAAACTCTCCTATTAGCGGGATATTCATAAACTAGTGTTAATAATCTTTTTATTGCTTTTGGTAACTCATATTTTCTTTTGGTAACTCATATTTTCATGCGTGCTTATATGAGGTGGATGGAGTCTTGGGGTTGTAATAAATAATAAACTGTCACTCTTGTCTTGTTGGTTGTCTCATGCTGGTATACTAATGCTTTGCTTCATTATAACTTCATGTTGATCTTCATGAAATCATTGGAAATATGGATTGTTAATTACCATACAGTAAATCGATGGCTGAATTTACAGTAAATTGCTAGTCAGAATTTTTTATTCTACATTTGGGTTTCTGGTCCAAGCATTACTAAGTACTAGCTTCTTGTATTTAGCAAGTAATTAATTTTTATATTTTTAAGGAAATAAAAAATAGAAGTATTCTTATTTTGTGTGTCGCTGATTGGTTGAATAATAATGGGAGTGGTCTCTAGTGTCTACAATTCTCTGATCCCCGGTCCAGGTCCTCTTTGAACATGCATCTCTTGAGATGGGTGTTTGGGTTGGTAAATACTGTTTAAATTTTTTAGACTGTTTATTTATACTTTCTCTTGATTGTCGTGGTTTTTAAATGACTGTAAATTTTCAAGTCATTGATTGGGCCATGTAGATCCATTGTGGTCCTTGCTGTTCTTACATAACTAGCGTAACATGCCATATCCTAGGTGTCAGTAATAATCACTTGCTGTTCTTCTTCAAAGATGTAAAAGATTGAATGTTCTGTCACAAAACTTAGGTTTCAGCTATGCTTGTCTCTCGTTGCTGTCAGTCGCAGTAGGAATAGTCAGTCGTTTTCAATCAAATCCAGGATTAGATCACTGGATAGCGGTAAAGCATACCTTGGAGATATGTGGCTTTAGCCGTGTCTTTCTTCGAATTTATCTCCTTCTAAATTCTAATCACTATATGGTACTACACACTTATCCGAATTTATTTCTTGATCGTCCACTAAGTTTCTTTTATTGTACTTTGATTAAGGCATTTGAGGAAGCCATTGCTGAGTTAGACACTTTGGGAGAAGAATCGTACAAGGACAGCACTCTCATCATGCAACTCTTAAGGGACAACCTCACCCTTTGGACTTCCGATGTGCAGGTCAGTGGAAATTCCACCTTTCTCTCTCTCTCAAGTGCACTTCAGGACTTAAAAAGTGTAACTATATTGTTTAGGTGCACTTAAAAGTGTAACTATATTGAACCATATTATCTATAAAATTTGATTGAGGAAGAGGTACTAAATTTATGTTGGTCTTCATGCAGGACCAGTTAGATGAGCCATAGTTGCCTGTATAAGTTTGACCAATCCTATTCTTCTGGAAAAAGGAATGGCATTTATTGTGCTGATTGGAAGAAGTGTGTTAGTCTTGTAAATTGGGTGTCAACCTTTAACGTGATGCTCTATATTCGGACCAAACATGTTCTTAAATCTATTTGCTGATGTGTAATGGTGGAATTTGATAGAAAAGCTATTTTATTTACTAAATGTTCTATTTAGTTTTTTGCTTAACGATATCACATGGTTTAGAAAATTACGAGTCGTAAAAAACTAACGAGCATTACCGGACAGTTTGCATCGGTTAGAAATTGAAACACGTATACGACGAGCTTCTAGCATGATCTTTTTAGCTGTTAAATATGCGATTCTCTGGTCATTAAATTTCACGTCTACCGTAAGTTCTTTTAGCTGATAGCGTCGTGTGATCTCTCTCTCTTTCCCTGTCTCTCAGTGATATTGTTTTGGTTGTGTTGAGGACTCGCCAAGCCAAGACGAATTGAGTATCAAGATTTAGTCTTTCTCTCGGTTCTTCGTAATATTGGACTCTAGTTTATTTGTCACAATAATAAATTAATAATCCAAATGGCTTTACTTGGTTAATGTGTACGTGGCCCATTTTCACTTCCCCATACTCGTATCGTATTGTATTTTAGAAGTGACTTGCATGAATGAATTGATTAATTTGTGCTATACCAATCTTATATATATACTAGTGCAGGAACGTGCCTACGGCACGTTGGCATTTGTATTATTATTATTTAAGCAAGTCAAAACTGAAGTATTGTAAAACTGGGATAGAGTGAAAATAGTAAAATAAACTTCATAATATAATTTTCTATATAGACATTATCCCACGTAGAATGATACGTCTTGTGTGAGGTATGTGTCATGTACAAAATTACAAAGAAGGATTACAAAATGCAACTGTTTTTGTGTCTCGTCCATGACTACAAAATGTAGCTCATTTTGTTACATATAGACAATGAGCTATTTGTCAAAAGAGTGATATGATTATCGCTTTTAGTTGTATATGTACAACTAAAATAAACTTGTTAGTTTTGATTCTTAGATGCTGAAGGTTGATCAGAGTATTCCGAATCTTGGTTTGTAGGCACAAGGAATTCAGATTTTTGTTGAGCATGTGAAGAGATAGCTGATGAAGTAGATTCTGTTGAAGTATCAACTGATTCAATAGGTGAATCTAGCAAAGAGTAAATTATAAACTTCGGTTTGTTTGCACTGTGGTGTTAGTTCCTTGATGCTTTAATGTTGACAATGTACTTTTTGTCACTTGAGAGTATAGCTAGTGTTTCTATATTGTTGATTCCATCCTGTTCATATAAGAGAAGTTAGCAGATTAGTAGTTAGTAAGTATAAAAATGAGGTATAAACTATGTTTGGAAGAGTAAACCTGTGATGTATTCTCCATTAGTTGTTTCGCTGAACAACAGAGAACTTTTTCCGCATCATCACCAAATAAAGTTGCTTCTAATGATCCAGAATTATCAGTTAACTGCACTTGAACACGACATCTGTGGGGAATATGTTTAGTTATTCAGAAAATTAACTATTATGTAAGTGGATGATGAGGGAGATAGGGAATTACCAATTAATGATAGGAGTTTTACCTTGGTATTCCAATTGCTTCTTTTTCTTCACAAATGAGACACTCAAAAATTTGATTATTTTGAGCTCCTGTAGCTCTTTTACATTTGTTGCATGCCATGTACCAAAAGTATTGAGACACATCTGTGATTGAGATATTGGTTTTTAACCAAAAGTTTGTTCTCTTGTTCAAGATAATAAATGATGTTAGCAGTTTCAGGATATAATATAATAAGGTATATAATTTCAAAATTAAAATTAATATAGTAATGTGTTGCATTACCTTTTTTGCTAGCTCAAGAACATCACTGATGTTGGTGATATCATCGATTGTGGGATGCATTGCAGTAGATATGAGTTTTATGTCTGGTTTTTGTGCGAGAATTGCATCAAGAGTTGTTTTATTGTTTGTTGCCCTGTTGGTTGAAGTTAGAAGTTAGAATTTGTAATTGGATATTTCTGTGAAAGTAGAGATTAAAGAGAACATGGTTATAGTAAAATAAATAAAGGTAGAATGATAAAATACCATAAATTTAACGACTCAGCTTGAGAAATGTTTGGGTTTAATATGAAAGTAGATGATGATCTTGTGGATAGGGACAATCCTAGGTTTGAATAAATATGTTAGTTAATAATAATAGGTCAAATATAAGTATGAGTAGAATAAATTTTAATTGAGGAGGTTTACCATTATGTGGTACTACATTCAATCTTTTTGCTAGGATAATTGGTTTGGTGTTGATGAGTTCCATGATTGTAGCACATTCATTTTGTATGAACTGGTCCCAGAAGGTCAGGATCACAGGGTTCAAACCGTAAAAAAGGAGAAAAATTATTTGAGTCCTAAGAAGTAAAGCACATTGTAATGACTTTAATATTTTAAGTCAAAGTAAAATGAATGAGAAATGAATAAATGAAAATAATTTGCCTCTTGTTAAGTTCTGAGTTATGAAAAAACTGCTAAAATGTTTAAAATTTTTAAAAAAGAAGAGGAAGAAGAAGAAGAAAAAGAGAGTATAGTCTAGACTTCCGTTTGCTATAACAAGAACTATACTGCTCATTCTAAAATGTGAATCCTACAAGCAGCAGTCAAAAATGAGAAAGAACTTTGTAGCATATTAACTTTGTAGCATATTTTTAGCATTAGATAGATGACAATAATCAAATAAAGAGAAAATTGAGTGATACCTTTGGTCAATGAGAACAAGTTCTTGAATTGTTTGTTGTCCATTTTTTGTGTGTATTTTTCTGCTCGGGTGCATATCCAGTGCTACTGCAACGATGTCTATTGCACAGATGTTTTAAAGATATGAATTAAAATAGACTCTAGTTATTTTCAGCATTTTTTTTCCTGTAGTCAAAAAGTATGTAATTTGAAGTCTTACCAACATGTTGAGGTGAACCCAATTGTTTATGAAGATCTGAAAGTTTAGTGAGGCTAAGCGTTGGGATACTGATGTTTTCAGCTTCTTCAATTACTGGTTGAATCAAGGTAGATTTGTTGATGTACCATTGATACTCATTGTCAACAAGTCGATATCTTGGTGGTATTGGTCTTACCCAAGCATTTGAGACATAGTAACTTCTATTTACAGTTAATTTGTTTTCGAATTTTTCAATATCAGGTTCATAGATGCTGGCCTGAATTCTCGTACCCTGTTTAAGGAATATTTCTTCATTAGTGGATTTGTATAAGAAAGTAATGACAATTTATATTGTAAAAGAATTTACCGCTGGATCGATGAGGATAAGTCTTTGATATTTTTTTGCATTGCTTGGTGATGATCGTGGCATTGTTTTGTCATCTACCAGCACCTTAGCAGTCCATGATCTGGTTGCTGGGGTAATTTCTTTAAGAAGTCTGTATTCCTTTGACATGCTGTAATATTGTGGAATCAATAGCAGATTTTTAAAATTTGCAGAGAAAAGCTTATCATATAATACAGTAAAAAAGTCATAGACAATATATTAGGTCTTCGATTTAAAAAAAAAAAAAAAAAAGAGAAGAAATTGGTACATGCAATATCTCAAGGGTTTTAATATTAGGATATGATTCCCAAAATAGTACGGTGCAGACTCTACATGAGGAGTATTTTGGTATTTATGTTGATTATATTTTTCTATTATACATGCATGTATAAAAAAATGCATGTCAATAATTTAGTTTTCCGTAATAAATGTGGGAGGAAGACTATAATTCTATTCCAAAATGTGTAATTAATTAATGCATTTTTGGATATGTTTATCTATTAAGTAAAGACAAGTATCATTAATATTTTACCGAAAAGATGGAAATAGATGCAGAGGAGGAATAAATAAGAACACTTTAGTTGCTGATAATACAAATAATGATTGGGGGTCTACTGTAAACATAAATTTAAGATGTAGAGAAAGACAAACAGAAGTCTATTGGAAACACGAAGATGTAGAGAAAAGGAAAAAAAAAAGTTGTGAAACATGAACAGGATTATAGGGCTAAGTAGAAGAATTACATGCAGCTGGAAAAAAAAAAACAGAGGGAGGGATAGAGAATATTTAAGGAATACCAGGTAAGAGAGAGAACGTAGAGTAGAAAAGTTGAAGGAAGAAGTAAAAGAAAGAAGAGGATGAAGAGAAGAAGGTAAGACCTGGAGTTTAAATGGAACTTGAAACTGAAAGTGACGCGACAGAACTTGAAATTGGAAGTGGGTAGAATAGATCTTGAATCTGAAGCTGGAGGAAGATATTTGATAGGATTTGAAGTTGAATTTGAAGGAAGAGGAGTACATGCAATAGAACAGGAGGAGTACATGCAATAGAACCGGCAAGAAAAAAGAGAGCACCTTTAGTGATTTTCTTATGTTTCTATATGTCAAAAGAGAAGGGAAAATGTATATATATGTAATGGGAATGTTTTTCTTTTTTGGTTTTAATTATACTGAAGTAATAAATTAATTAATAGGCAGAGGAACGTGCTCAGCACGTGTGGGTTCATTTTGATCTTGTTTTGATAAGTCATGAACTTTTTAACTTATTTTGAGGTATTCATTTGAGCTCTAATCGTAATATTTCTTATGGATTATCATTTTCTTAAAATAACTGTCTGATTAATTCCAAGTTCTAAGATATTAGGCATGCAACTAAAATTGCATGTCAATTAAAATGTCTATTAAGAAACCTTTATTACATTCCAGTAAATAAATAAAAAAAACAGATTATAGATTGTCTCACTTAATTGCTTTTTGATACGTAATTTCTAAACGGAAAAATAACAAAGGAAGCATTAATTAAATAAAGAAGAAGAAAGTTTTTGATATCAAAATTGTTCGTAGGTTCATTAAAAAAAATAAAATAAAATAAAACCTTGACAGTTTATAGTTTAGTCCAAAAGTAACAACCTTGCACATTCAATAAGAATTTAACGNTTTCAATAGAAGAAATTACAAATTAACTTGTTTACAAATGCGATTCAGAAAATTTAAGAGCAAGTAATAAATAATATATTGGAGAAAAAATCACGAATTAACCTATTCAAAAATGGTATTTTAGGACGGTTTGACATCTGCTTGAGTTACCTAAACAATATGCAATATAAATCAAGACCAAATGAACAGAAATATGTTTTAAATTTTTACTTTCTCATCAATATTTGTATAGTAAATAGCTCTTGATAGTACATCTTAAGTTCATCGTTAGATTGAGGATGATAGAAAGTCAAGAAGCTAAAGATAAATATGAATTAAACACCGTTAAAAACTCTATCAAGAACTAAAGCTGTACTTTCTTGTTAACAATCGTATTATTAATATTTGTTAATAACACATCTCAAGTTCTTTGTCAGACAGAAGATTTTAAAAAATCAAGATATTTAAAGATAAACAGGAATTCAGCCTCAATCAAACTCAGTTTTTCTCAGGGAAATACAAAAGTTTTATAGACAATTACGAACTAAGTACTCACTATTGGTAAAAATACTGGGTTAGAAAATACTGATGCCGTTTTAGAATGTAACTCTCTTACCGAGTAATACCTAAGCATAGTTCCTGACAAATTCAAAGTAGATCTTGTAGTTTCTGGAATGTAACTCAACATAAGATCACAGATTCAGGTGACGACACTGTTGCCATGTATTTCAATATGTAAGCCAGTAAACTTTAGGACCAAAATTTTGACATACGCAACTGGTAAAGCAAGCAACACTACAGACTTGACAAAGTAATGCAGAATTACTGATATAAATAGGCATTTTTCACAATTATCAAATGGATGCTACATGTTTTATGTAATAAGTAAAGATAGAACGGATCGAAGATATTAATCCAAATTTGTAATTTATTAAAACTTTAATATCAAAGATTTGACCAACATGGTGATATAGTTCTATACACCACCAAAAGGCAATATAAAATTCATAAGGAACTCGAGAGTAAGTACAAGTCCCAAATGGATGATAGGTTGCTTTAGTTTTGAAAAATTTCAACAACCACCACACCTAAATATAGTTAGTAATGGAACAAAATAAGATTTCTACGAAGAGAGAGAGAGAGAGAGAGAGAGACAGAGAGAGAGAGAGAGAGAGAACAGCAACAACAGTTATGACCAGGAAAAAAAAAATTATGACTAAATAAATAAATCCTGGAATTAACAACCAAGTTTACAAATATTAGTGTATTCTATGAGGTTTTGATTCACATTAGACAAATCCACTGAAAGTCGCATTAGAGGTTAATATTTTTAGGCTAATTATCAAGCATTATATTGTAATTATTGTCATGTGAACAGGTCATAAACGGATAAAATTTGACATATTTACAATGCCACACCATTATCTTAAGCACATGTGGTAAATATAAGGAAGAAAAAATTATTGAATTGTTGTAGATCAAGAGAATATTGTATAGGCATAGGCGGACAAATAAATTTTCATACTTATGAGTACTTAGGTTAACAGATATTGAGAGACATCTGCCAATGTACAGATAGATAAGTGTTATATGAATACAATCATGGCCAAGAAGAGATTTTATGAGAAATGTGTACTGTAATTGAGTTTATGATTAATCTGGTACAAAATGTGTGTTGACAGGGCTTCACTGTTTTGGTTATGTTGTTGTTTATGTCATCTACATAAGGGAAATGACATCTCTGCATTGAAAATATTATATAAGAAATAGGTATATAGTTGTAACATCATTGATGATGAAGTTTTTTTAAGTTCCGGCTAGTGAATACTTAATGCTATTTCAATATCCAAATAAAAATGTTCATAAAGAAGTAGTTCAACCTTTGATGTTTGGCAGTTAATGAGAGGAAAAAATTTTGTAGCAAAAAAAAAAAAAAAAAGAAAGGAAAAATGTACTTTTCTTATTTTCTGTGATAAATAGAGCAGTATGAATCTATAATTTAATTAAAAGAGTGAGTTAAGATTTTTGTTTTGTCTATCTATTTTATCACTTTCTTACTGTTTATTCACCCATTTATTTTGTTCTAATATATATATATATATATATATAGAAGAGAACAACAAAGAAAACTAAGAGTTCTATATAATCAGAGTATAAAGGTATAAAAGTAAGTAGTTGGATAATTTCTTTACACACCTTAGTGCTTATAGCATAGCTGAAGTGGTGATTCGCAGAAACTGGAGCTGGCTGGCGATCTATTAATGTGTATAATTATTAAAACCATATAAGAAATATTCAAATAGAAAGATTCATAACATAAAAAACATAAAAGTTAAAATTCTATTTGAAGAACTTAGAGAAATTTGTAAATGAGAGAAGTAAGAAAATAGTACCTTATAATATCATTTTGTTGTAGTAGAGTTTGCCAAGTGTAGAACTTCATCATAAACAACATTTTTTGTACGAGCATAAGAATCTGGGTTGTTCGAAGAAGTTTCTAAGAGAATCTTGATGGCATTAGCTTTTCTTACTCTAGATAGTGCAACATATAACTGTCCATGCGAGAAAACAGGCTCAGGAAGATACAATCCCATAAAATCCAATGTTTGACCTTGGGCTTTATTTATTGTCATTGCAAAACATGGACGTATTGGAAATTGTATCCGTTTAAAAGAGAAGGGATCTTTGTGACCTTCAAGGGGAACAAAATGAATTCTTGGTAAGAAAACTCTTTTTCCACGATATTCTCCGACTGCAATCTCAGCATCAATAACATTTCGTTGAAAATGGCGACAAATTAATCTTGTTCCATTACATAATCCCTCAGCAGAGTTAATATTACGTAACAATATCACAGGACAATTAGGCTTCAAAACCAATTCATGAGGAGGGACTCCGCTCGGAGTCAAAGCATTAAAAAAATCTTCTTCAAAATTATGCTCAGTTTTGTCCATAGGCTCATCAAAACTATAATATACAACAGCATCGCCAGGGAAGCGATCTATCATTATATTGTTGATTTGATCAACATAAACATTTTTTGGAGTCAGAATAACACGGTTGACCACTTTATGCACATCTCTACAATAAACATCTAATTTTGGAAAGACAACGTCTAGTAATTCTCCTAATGATACAACTTGATCTTTGAATGGTATAATCATGTTATTTGGTAGCTGAACTCTATCAAGTGAATCACATTCTTCTTCCCCATTACCTATTCTCAGTAAATATTCAGAAAATGATGTATCTGACTTTGCCCGCATATTTTGCACTAACTTAATATTCGTAAATGATTTCCACAAATATGACTGGACAAGAGTCGCTTTAATAATATCTTCTTTTCTTCCTTTTAGGACAACCGGCAAAACTTGACGAAAATCACCACCGAAAACAATAACTTTTCCTCCAAATGGCAAACTTGACTCATTAACATCTTGTAACATCTTATCCAAAGATTCAATTGCATGTCGATGGACCATTGGGGCTTCATCCCATATTATTAATTTTGTCATACGTAATAAAGCAGACAAGGCAGATTGTTTACTTACACTACAACTCGTAGCCTCATCAAATAGAAGTGGGATTTTGAATCTAGAATGTACAGTTCGGCCTCCGGGTAATATTCCAGCTGCAACTCCAGATGAGGCTGTTGCAAGAGCAACAAAGTTCTTTGACCTAACAGCTGCAAGTAAAGCCCTATATAAGTATGTTTTACCAGTGCCACCAGGGCCATCAACAAAGAACATTCCACTTTTATTTGCAAATACTTTTTCCAAAATCATATTGAATGCAACTTTTTGTTCACTGTTTAATTTTTCTTGAGATATAAGATCATCATTGGAGATAGAAACTTGCAATTCTTCATTAACCATCTTAGTTATTCGTTCTTGTTGTCCTAACTTTATAGCTGGGTGGGGAAGACCATAATCATCCAAAGATTTTCCCATTCCTTCCAACATAAAGTTAATATCCTCCAATGTTTTTGATTCTTCAATCACTGATCCCATCTTTTTTGCAATATAGTCTTCTGACATGAATCTTTTGAACTTGTCCCAGAGAAGTTTGGGATTGTTAGGAACACAAAATACCAAAATAGTGGCAAACAAACGACGTAATTCAAAAGGCATTTGATATGAAGTTGCTTCTTCCAAGCATAGATCAATGTTATTATCACCTTCTAATAAACCATGAAGAAGAGCAGATTCTCGAAATGAAGACACAGTGATGCCATAAACAATTCTCAAATCATTATATGATGTAGGACCTCTTATGTGGCTCAACAATAAGCGCAAGTAATAGCGCTCACCTTCAACAGGGTTTGCAGCAACAATCCTCCCAATCACCCCACCATGCTTTCTTTTAGTCCAAATTTTGTTTTGTTTATCCCAGACAAAAAATTCAGGGAAGTCCCTATAAAGCAAATTTCTGTTCTCCTTCCCTGTGGCATTCATCTTGAAAAACTCAGTTAACATTGATCTTGTAGTAATATCACTATCAATAACTTTAGAGAGATTATCAGTTTCTCTATATGTGATCATTTGGTTGTCTTCAAGATGTAGTTGCAATGATATTACAGCAGGATAAATTTCACTCAAGATAAATCCATATATTCTCCACATTGCTTCTGGAGGAGAAATCCACCTAGCAGATTGAAACATCGTAATCTCATCAATCACATATGAATCATTATTAGAAGCAATAGAAAAGCTAACTCGATCATGGCCTTTGTAAACATATTTGTATAAGTATTTAACAGCTTTAACAGTTGAACAGATTTCCACATTAATATGGCAATCGAACTTAGCCAATAAGTAAGGACTGTACGGAACAACCCATCTGTTGTCTAACCATTGACCTCGCACTTTAACCTTTATACCATCATCATGTCGCCTGTACTTGGGATAAGAATCCTCACCGCATTCAGTCTTTGAGCGAAATGGCTTAGGATAATGGTTTCTACATTTGCCACCCTTCTGCATACAAATATTCTTTTGATTCAGAATACCGCAAGGGCCATGCATCATGTGCTTGACAACAAATGAGAATAATGAGGGATATTTCTCTTTATTAGGAAGTTCAGCTGACACAATCTTATCAAATAATTCTGGGTTCACAATTTTAGAACCTGGTTTCAAAATAAGTAAGAAATGTGCATGTGGAAGCCCTCGTTTTTGAAATTCAATCACATACACATAAGCAGCAACACGTCCAAAGATTTGTTTCTTAATCAAATCATTTTTCACCTCTTCTAATTTTGCTCTAAAGATCCGTGTTACCAAGTCAGGTCTATTTTGTATTTCATCATTATCTCCTAATTCTTCTCTTATTTCTTGCCAATTCGGATTACATGTCATTGTAAGAAATAAGTCTGGTTTTCCGAATCTTTGCACCAATGCCATTGCATCTATATATCGTTTCCGCATATCTCTAGGACCACCAACAAAAGATGAAGGCAAAATAATTCTTCGACCAATTTTTGAACCTCTTGTTTCACCTACTTCTATGCTATCAATAATCCCTCGATACAGTTCTGCTTGAATTTCTGCTTGTTTATTCCGAAAATAATCCAATCGAGATGTCTCAACTTTTACATACATATCAACCACATACTGTTGTAGTAAACGACCAGAATGTAACAACACTGATTTTATTAAAGGTCTCATCTGCAACTTATAACAATAGTATTCACGGCAAGAAACAGAATTCCTCTTCTTCTTGCTTTCAAGAACTGGAGAACAAAAGAAAACACAAAATAAGTTTAAGCAATGATCAGAAATGTAATGTGTGGATAAGCACCCGAAACGATTACTGAAAAATTGGACTCTCAATGTACCTCTAGTTTCTGCAGCAATTAATTTTGAAGCAGAACCAACTGCATGAGCATTAATTAGATTTTCATTATGACAACTAAGCTTCTCCTTCTTCGTGATATACTTTTGAATGCCCTGATGCCAACCAGTTTCCCCATAAGGAAACAACAATGGATACTGCAACGGATCATAACAACCGAAGTAGTAATGAATTTTATGACTCTCTCCATCATGACAAGAAACAATTATATCTCGACTCCTATGTTCTGCACTAATATCATCATCTACCCAAATTGCAGCAACTTGAGATACAGAAGGAGCATTGTAGACCCTTTGATCAAGTCCTGAATCACACCTTATTTGTATCATGTGATTTTCTAAATCAGAGACACTGCCAAGACTCCTGAAGAACTGACAGTATGGATTTACTTCTAATAGATCACTTATCTTGCTAAGAGTCGGTAATGTCATTCTTTCAGAAAAACTCATTCGATTTTCTAATTCGTTATCAGTATCATGAAAGTACAACTGCAAGTAAACAGGGGCATTATCTAGTGCTGGAATAATTCGATTAATATAATGATAAATCTGCCCTTGTACTCTAAAAGTGTACAAACCCTTATTCATAGAACATAGATCCTTGTCTTGTTTAACACCAAATGATGTGAAAGAAAAGTTATTGTTGTAGATGCGAATATTCCTTTTGAATTCTCGGGCTTCTATTGATGTTGAAGTAAATAGTTCATACAACTCTGTAGGTACATCATTGCCTTTTAGAACCACTTTTCCAACAGAACAACAAAATCCCTCACTCTCATATTGAAACTTCTTCGCTCCACAATAGCCACACAATGACGGTGATTGAAGCAAATGAGACATGTCTGGTAATATGTCTAAATTGAATTCCCTTTTTTTTCTTTTTTCCAATTTATTCTTTAAATTTTTTCGAACTATCTCATCTACATGAAAATAAAGAAACAAATAAGATTGAAATCAGAAAAATAATCTATCAAATTTATTGATTTAAAACGATACTAAATTGTAACTTAACATCCCGATCTATTCTTTCTTACTCTAGACATACATCCTATATCAAACAACAATAAGAGTTTTGTGTATGAAATAAATAACATGTGAAAAAAATAGACATTTACCAATCAAAAAGAGTCATTATCAACTTCAATTTATTCTTTAAATAATTTTCAAACTGTCTCATTTACATGAAAATAAAGAAACAAACAAGATTGAAACCATAAAAATAATCTATCTAATTTATTGATTTAAAGCGATACTAAATTGTACCTTGACACCCTGATATATGCATTCGTACTCTGGATGTAGATCCTATATCAAACAACAATAAGAGTTTTGTGTATATAATAAATAACAAGTGAAAAAACAGACATTTGCCAATCAAAAAGAGTCATTACCAACTTCAAAAATTCCAAAAACAAACAAATGATTCTTTCCTTTGTCATTGATGGCTCCAAATACTATCTCCTGATCACCATCATTGACCCCTTTACCAAGCAAAGGAAAAAACATCCATTAACATACAAGAAGAAAGATACAAAACTAAAAACTTAATCCAAACATGTTTCCACCAACAGAATACATACCTACAATGTTTTCATTAATAACTAAACCATGATTTATGATTTCATTATTCCTTTTGATCACACTTTCCGATAAAACACCACCTTCATTAATAATTATACCCCGATTTGATATTTGTTTACATCTCTTAATTGTACTGTTTTCTCCTTCTTTTTCAGTAGAAGTTAATTTTCGGCGACAATTTTTTACATATTTGGTCTCCTTAAATGCACCTTCAACATGATTAAAGACCACATTCATACACATATCTCTTTCTTTTTTTTGCAGAACATAATTTTCTCTCCTTCGCTTGTTAGTTGCAGCTCTCTTACTGTCCTTGTGTAATTCTCCACTCTTCGTTTGACCATTTTCCTCATTCTTATTTTTCAACATGCTTACACCACTTTC